>JAMPTR010000003.1:0-59227 GCA_023703485.1 Diaporthe caulivora
CAACTAAAAAAAAAAAAAAAAAATTTTTTTTTATAGCGAGCTTGCTGAGTCCGGGGAGCTTTGCTTCGCCAGCCCTCGGACTAGCGCCTAAATAGAATAATTAAGTAAAAGAGACAAGCAAAGCTCATAATAAATAAAGGGTCCGACTTCGCCAAGCTAAATAAGGAACTATAGACCCTCTATACCATATCCCTAACTGGCTTGTCGGCCTGACTGCTAGACGAAGTGTACTTCGTCTGACAGGAAAAAGCCAATCAAGAGAAGTCTTATAAAAAATATATTTTTTATAGTACGATGCTTCCTTCAGAGCCAGACAAACAAGGAGCTTGCGCCACCATTATGGCGGGGTACCCCCGAGCTTGCGCCTCACTTGCTTAAGAAGTCAGCCGCAAACTAGGTATTGTATAAGGAACTTACAACAAAGTCCCCCTCTTATGCGGGTAAAGGATTCGCACCTTTAATTTTTGGGCATGAGCCAAATATGTTAACTGTTACATCAACCCGCACTATAAGGCTAAAGTGAGTCGAACACTTATAAAAACCATTATGAGTGGTACACTTTACCAATTAAGTTATAGCCTCTTTAGGGAGACAATCGAGTTTGTCCTACCAGACCCACCTAACAATTGAGATGACGGCGCGAACAAAGTTCCTCGTCGACCCGCATAATTCAAAAAAATGTGAAATGTCAGCCACTCAAAATACCGTTAGAACTATCTCCCTTGTAGACTAGGCGGGATTCGAACCCGCGATCCCAGCATTGAAAGAGCTGTGTCATACCACTTGACTACTAATCCAGTCCGCCTTTGGACGGCGGCGAAGCCGCCGTCCTGATCCCGAACGAAGTTCGGGATATGGTCACTCCTCCGTCCTATACTGACGACGAAGTACTGCTGGTTGACTACGAAGTCAGTATGCAGCCAGTCATAAGCATGGCTGCTAGGCAGTCAGTATAGCACGGTAGCTATGAAGTCAGTAGTAGCCCAGTGGGGGTATTGCACCCCCTTCTATTGATTACAAAACAATTGCATTACTATTTATGCTAACCAGGCATATAAAAATGTAATATATATTAACTATATAAGTATTTTATAAAATTAGTACTTCATTCCTCAAAATCTCTTGATTCTTACAAAAAAAGCCTATATAATATTCGTAATGTTATATCACGTATATTTAAGAAATATCTTAAGGTAAGCTTCGTGCCTATATGCTTTCAGCACTTATCTTGGACTAACTTAGCTTTCCTGCCGTGCCTATACTATTTATCTACCTAAGTGAAAGTAACATCCCTGTATAAAGAGGTTTAAACCTATACATAAATTAATATTGGGCGTATAAACAACAGGTAAACCAGAGGTTAATAAAGTGTACCCTGGTATTACCCAGAATAACTTAATTCCCCACGTTCCTTTCGTACTAGGTTATTCCTTATTTTATTCTAATTCCCTCTAGAAGATAGAAACCATACTGTCTCACGACGTATTTAACCCAGCTCATGTAACTTTTTAATCGACGAACAGTCGTACCCTACATAGTTCCTGCATCCATGAGGATAAGTTAAGCCGACATCGAGGTGCCAAACCGCGCACTCATTTTGTACACTCTTGCGCAAATTAGCCTGTTCAAATTGTTATCATTAGTGCTGACGAAGTATGCCCCGGTGGCTTCTAGTTTTTAAAACTTGTTTTAAAAAATAAGTTTTATTTTTAAAACTAAAAGCTACTGAAGGAACTTGCGCCACCATTTCCATTTTTTACAAAATGGTTCAGACTATGTATTCACTTTTTTATTATATATAACACGCCTACGTTTTAAACTACCTACCAACCTACTGTGTAATATATGCTATTGAAAAAAAAAAAAAAATAAGAATAAGCTTAATAAAAATTTTATTTTACTGCTACTTATCCATATTCCTCCGAAGGATGCTTGCTGGGGCGCAGCCCAACCCAAATTGAGCTGACCTCCGTGGTAGAAGAAAAATATATCCGTAGTCCCCTGCCATACTTCTGACGAAGTATAGGAGAGTACTCACGAATGACGCATACTTCTAGCGAAGCAAAACAAAGCCGTCTTCTGCTATACTTCGTCAGAAGTATGCCGATCGATACTTTGTCGAGAAGTCGCAAGCTGCGAATAGTAGATTAAGATTTACCTGCCATTCAACCTTTCACAGCAAAAGCACCAACACGTCGTTTAGATGCAAAAATAGAATAACCAACATTAGGATTTAGGTGACCACGGTTTTTTCTTACCGACAATCCTTTAAAAGAAGAGTCAATATTTTTCAATCCACCTTTTCACCGTAGTTTATAAACACTACGATCAGCTCTATAACGTTTCGTTAATCTTCCTTTTACTTCCATTCTAATTCCGGCCATGTTTTTATATTTAATAGAATTAAATACCATATCGTACAACCCTGATGCGACTACGTTGGATAAGGCGCCGAAGGGAGCTTGCGCCCCTCTGCCGACAAAGTCGCCACGTAAGCTACCCAAAGTCCCCTGCGGGGACTCACGATGATTAGATCCCTTTATTATATTTTTAGATCCGGCCTTCGGATGGCGAGCTAAAGTTAGTTGTGGTAATAATTTATCATTAACACTGATATATATTTTATTTAATAGTTTATCTAGAGCTTGCTGAGTCCCAACGGGACTATTAAATTTAGTACCTAAAATATTTCTTATATTAAGAGTTTTATATCTATTTTCTACTAACTTAAGACTTACATTATTATCTAATCTACCTGTTTCCTGGATTCGGTTAAAATAAGGTAAGTTAGCTTTATTTAACATAATGTTCATTATTTTTACAATTTTAGCATTTCTTTTTTTAATTTTTAATGTAGATATTTCCGTAAATAAATCTGTATTAAAAACTATATTTTTTAAATTAACAATATTAAATTCTATCTCTTTATTATAAAGCTTTCTTATAATATTACTTAATCCATATAATAATTTATCTTCAAATTTATACTTATTAAGATTTAATCTAAATTTATATTTTCTAATTAATGTAAGTTCTTTCTTAAAAATCAATTTTATTCATTTATTTGCTTGTTCTTTTGCTTTTATTTTACTTGTTTTTAAAGTAGAATAATAAGCATAAAAATCTTGAAGTAGATTTCTATTTTTTAATATCGCAAAAATCATATTAAATTTAAAAAAAATATTTTCTATCTTTAATAAACAGTTTTTTCGTTGAACAAATTTAATTATCTTTTTAGTTAATTTAGTTAAAATTTTAATTTTTTTTAATAAAGCAAACTTTTCTCTATTAAAAGCATATAGAGTTATAATAGCTTTAGAGTTAGTATGTTTAATTTCGGGTCTAGCTAAAAAAATTTTATTAAAAGATAAACGTCTTCTTTTAGGACGAATATAATCGTATTTAAGAAATTGATGATTAAAAAACATATTAAAATAGCTTTTTATTATTTTATAAATATTTATATCGTATACAGGAAAATTCTTGATTAAATTACTATTATAATGGTAAACACTATTTCTTCATTCTTTAGATCATGCTGGAAAGTATTGCATCTTTCCTACATCACCCAATATTCTATTAAATGGTCTCAATTTAGAATTATTCTTTACGGCCCAACGGGCTCTTGTTTTTAAATTTGTAGTCCCTTCTCTTAAGCCTGATCCCAACGAACTCTCCTGACCGAAGGATGCATAGGGATTAGAAGGCGAGTCTACACATTGGCGGGAGCTTGCGCCCCCTGATAGGGGACCAACGTAGCGAGCATTTTCTATCCGTAAGCCAAAATTTTGATTTTTTTTCATTGTTTTCATTTAAAATATAGTAATATTATAATATTTTTTATTTTCTTTTGTTCTTGAACATATATAATAAAAAAGTGTTGGGTTTCAAGATAGGATTATTGTTAGCATTACTCACCTATTAGTCGTTGAACGTTTTTATCTTTAAATTGGCTCCTGACTGCCATCCATATCCCGAACGAAGTTCGGGATCAGGCAGGTGAAGTCAGTATGGCAGCAGTACTTCTGGCGAAGCACCTATATAAAAAAAAAAGTATACTTTTTTTAGTGCGAGCTTGCTGAGTCCGGGGAGCTTTGCTTCGCCAGCCCTCGCACTAGCCAGAAGTCGCCGCCATACCGCGAAGCCCAAGTCGCTAAGATAAATTTCGCTTCAAATTTACTTATACTCTATCTGACAAGCTTGCGTAGTCCAGCCGTAGTCCCCCCTATGGGGGCGTAGCCTCCACGAAGGACTGACTTCGAAGAAGTCAGTACGGCCGAATACGGCTGGATGAGATTAGGCAAAACCTCCTCCTGACCACGAATTTTATTCGTCAGGAGGATACGGCTAATCTTTTATTATAAGTAATCTTTGAAATTAACCCAATATTATTCTTAATCATTTTCTTGCTAGTCTTTATCTCTTATCTATTATTCCTACCGAGCTTGCTAAGGCTCCGCCTCAGCCTAGCACAGAGCTAGTCCTGGGCGAAAGGTAAAATAAGGCAATATAGGAGTAGACAATAACAAGAAAAAAAATTAAAGGACAAACATCCCTAGCGTAGCTTTTCCAATAATCCAAGACCTTTCCTTAATGTGTCTTGTGATCCTATGCCCCGCTTACGCGACTGTAAGATTTGTTGTGAATCAAACAGTAAAGCAAGATTAAGCCGTTAAACTTGATAATTAGTTTACATTATTATTAAAAACACTGTAAAGTAGAAATTAATAACTAGAAAAAGTGTTATATTACATAACACTTTTTTGACTAAAGCTAATTTCTCTATAGCTAAAATCTTACCCTTTTAATAATATGTACGCCCTTATACGTCTCGTACTAGCAAAGGATTAAATACAACGAAGTTATATTTAACTACAAACAAAAATTATCTTTTTAGTACTTCATCGCTTCCTATTAAATATATTGCGACGAAGTCCCCCTAGATATACAAAAATTAATTGCAGCAAGCGATCGAAAAATTAATCGAACACATTGCGACAAACATCATAATCCTTAGACACTCCCATCTACTCTTTATGGGGTCTGTGCCCCGCATAAACTGTCTCCTAGCAAATGTTCTCCCTTTTCATAGAGTGGGATGTTTATAATACTGGCGTACTTCCTAACGAAGTATGCCACCAAATCCCGAACGAAGTTCGGGATCAGGCGCGCCAGTATTATTCCATAATAATATAATAAACAAATAAAGGTATTTCACTTATATCTTATCAATTACCTTATATACTAAAATTTGCTGTTATTATACTCAATAATTAGTAACAGTAAAGCTGCATAGGGTCTTCTCGTCCAACTAGAGGTAAACTGTATCTGCACAGTTATTCCAATTTCACAGAGTCAATCATAGAGACAGCTGTTGTATCGTTACACCATTCATGCAAAGACCGCATTTAACGGCCAAGGTATTCCGCTACCTTAGGACCCTCACTTATAAGGCCGCCATTAACCGGGGTTTCCTTCTACACCAAACTTATGACAATTTAGTTATTTCCGTTAACCAGCCGGCACCGGGCAGGTATCACACTCAATACTTAGATTTATCATCTTTTTGCAAAGTGCTGTGTTTTAATTAAACAGTCGTACAACATCCTTTTATGCTTCTTCCTTTTTACTTGTATTAACCAAGACTAATGAGCCTACCTTTTCCCGAAGTTTTGGTATCAATTTGCCGAGTTCCTTTATGATTGTTATCTCTTACGCCTTCGTATTCTCTACTAGCTTACTAGTGTGGCAGTCTTTAGGTACGGTCGTCTATTCTTTATTTCATATCTTCACCTAGCGTATCCCCCGAAGGGATATCAGAAGATATCACTTTTTCAAGCTTCCTCTATCAGAAGGCGAAATTTAAATTTCGCCTTCTGTAAAGGTAAAAATATTTGCAATAACATATAAGTATGCCAACACTTACCTGTTATAAACAAATACAGCTTCCCCCAAAAAATAAGTTTCAAGGTACAACCTTAAGAATAGCTATACTAATTTTTCCAGTACATTTCCCACTTAAAAAGTAAGTAAATATATTAACTTATTTTATTTTACTTTACTTAGAAAATGTTGTTTAGTAATAAGAATTACTCATCGTTTTAACCTTCAGGTTAAAAACTTAGAGGCCGTTTTACCTCAGCCATAAGCTTTAGGCGAGTTCCGTATATACTCCTCGTACCGGATCTTTTTTGTTACTCATGTCACCATTATCACTTGAGTTTTTTTTATTTGAATTTAAAAAATATCAAATCTAATATAACCCAACGTTCTGCTACCCCTGCAAATAACAATAATAATAATTATGTTTAAATGAGGACAAAGTTTCGGTATATTGTTTAGATCCGTTAAATTTTCGATGCTTTTAAAGATTTAACGAGCGCTCTATTACGAGGTCTTCAAATTATGGCTGCTTCTAAGCCCATCTCCTTGTCGACTCAAATAAAAACCTTCTTAATTTCACTTAACAATAATTTTGGAACCTTAACTTTTGTTCTGGGCTGTTTCCCTTTTGACATACAACCTTATCATTCTATGTCTGATCATTCAAGATCCATCTAAGCCATTCCGAGTCTACATACTCACCGATAAAATCTTCACGATCCCCCGATATGTACCATTGAATAATGTATTTTCAAAGAGTACGTAAATACTCTTTGAAAATTTACATCTGGTCTGAGATTAAGTTCTGTACCTGCTTTGATGTTACTTAAATTGCCTACTATTATAGGTTTCGCAGAAAACCAGCTATCCTAGTCAGAATTGTCTTTCACTATGCTTACCATAGTTCATCGGATATTTTTGCAACAATAACCCGTTCGAGCCTTTATAGCCCTGACTATAGTAAGATCACTAGGCTTCGGGTCTAACTTTAGACACTTATCATTTTCTGTTACATTATGATCGTTTTAACTACGCAATGTTAATTAGCTCGCATCTAATGTTAACTTGGTGACCCATTATGCAAAAGGTACGCTCTTGTTTTCAAATACAACTCGAGCTGCTTATAAAACTACTATTTCAATAGTTCCCTTACGGTACTAATTCTCTGATGCTCATGTGTTATATTTAGCCTTTGAGGAAGGTTCCCCAGAGTTAGTCTTAATAATAAAACTAATTGACATTTATTTTTCAAACAGTTTTTCTACCATTTTACTTATTTATAGGCTATTTTATTTTCGTTCACACTATTCATAAAATCTCTTTTGATTTCTTTTCCTGAAGCTACTAAGATATTTCAATTCGCTTCGTTTATCATGTAATTTATCTTAGAGTTTATATGGTTTCCATAAGATAACAAATCTCTCTTTAACACATGGCTTTATATTTCCATAATAGTCTCTTTTTATACTATTTGATAGCAAATATATCATTTACATTTCTTATTTATTTATAATTACTCTTAAGGCTTATTTTTTTTTTTTTTTGAGCTTGCTGAGTCCGGGGAGCTTTGCTTCGCCAGCCCTCGGACTTAGCCAAAAAATAAACTAGAAACTATATTTAATTCGGATTATTATGAATCGAACATAACTATTTCCCAACCCAAATGAGACGCCTAACCGCCTGGCTCTAATCCGTATAAAAATTTTATCTTTTTTAAAGACGACGTAGAAGTACTTCGTACTTCGTACTTCGTACTTCGTACTTCGTACTTAGTAGAGAAGCCTCTATCTATATTTCCTTATAACGAGGTAGTATAGAAGTATGTACTTCTATACTACTATCCTAAGGCAAATTTGGCCTGACTGGCAGCCATACTGACTTCTTCTCCCTTATTTCTGCTGGCGTTACCGAAGGAGTACTTCTTAGCCTACGAAGTCAGGACGACTGCCATACTGACTTCGTAATCCGTAATCAAGAGAAGTCAGTATGGCAGTCGCCTCCAAGAAGCATGGCCTACTACTTACTACGTACTACGTAGTACGTCGCCTGGAGAAATACGTATTAAAAAGTCCGTATTATTAAAGCGTAACCGGACCTTTGTGTTATGATAGTATACTTCTAATAAAGTACAGAAAAACCAGCAGTACCTCCTTCAGCTGCTAAACAGAGAATATCCGATTCGAACGGATGTGATTAAATCAATCAAATAAGACTCAAGCTTATCACCTTAAACCACTCGGTCAATTCTCTTTAATTCCTCAGCGAATCGAACGCTGATATCATTCTTATCAAAAATGCACTTTACCGTTAAGTCAAGGAATCTTTCAGACGAAGTCGTCCAGCCTGACCGGCGACTTCTTCCATCCTGACCCCCAAAAGGGGGGGGGGTATGGCTGGAGCAGCCATACTTCTTACCCGAACTTCGTTCGGGATAAGAAGTATAGGCTAGAGTACGGGTTGGGCTGCGCCCCAGCAAGCTCGGAGTACAGAGTACGGAGTACGGAGTACTTCTTCCTACCATGCTGACTTAGTAGCCAGGAGAAGTCACCAGTCAATAGAGAACTCGTCAGTATGCCCGTAATATCTTTGGATAAGAAATAGGTGACTCGAACACCCAACCTTCCGTGTGTAAAACGGTTGCTCTACCATTGAGCTAATTTCTTTTTGGGTTGGGCTGCGCCCCAGCAAGCTCGTCCTTCTGCCAACCTAACTTCGGAGAAGGCTGGCTGAAGAAGTAGGTATGCAGCCCACTTGAAACTTTTGTTATAGACTCTTCCCTTTTTAAACGTTTAAACCTATAAGTAGGAAAAACTAATTGTTCTTTAACGGTATAAATGGTTTTAAAGTTATAACAATAGAACCAACCATAGCTAATAATAAAATGAAACTAGCGATTAATAATCACATATTGTAATTTGTATACATTACACTACCTATACTTGTAATATGACCAGTTTCGGCTAAATTTCCATCTCACATATTACTAGTAACAAAAGATAAATTATTATCATATATATTTAAATTATTAAAATAATTTGAATTGTATTTGTTTAAAGATATATCGTATAAAACATTATTCATATAATAATTATTGCTTAATATTGCCACGTCATAAGGTAGCAATTTAAATAAAGGATAATTTAATGCTATTGTTATTGTGATAGCTAAAGGTATAGTATTTCTAGTATTACTTTGTAACTCACTTATTCTAATATTAATCAGCATTAAAATAAATAAAAATAGTATAGAGATAGCTCCTATATATACAACTAAATATGCTAAACCCATAAAGCCTAATCCTATTAAGATTAAATAAGAAGCAATGTTACCAAATAATCCAATTAAAAATAATACTGACACTACGGGGTTTTTGCTTATAATAACAAACACACCACAGAATATTGCAAATAAAGAAATTATATTTAATATATTTGCTAAATAACCATTTGTAAACGTTTCATTAACTAAAAATAAATTGTTCATAAAAAAAAAAAATTAGTATACCTCTTTGAGGAAATTTATATAAAATATATTTACCTAAATGTTCCTATCCTACTAACTAAGTCAAGAGTGAATCTAGTATCGCTGCAGCGATACTGCCAAATTTTTTTACTCTATTACTACAAAGACCTATAAACTGCTTACTGAAATTATAGTGGTTAAGACTTCGTACTTCGTAGAGCTGAAGTCTAAACTATTCCTTATAATTCATTAACTCCTTTCTTATCAGTTTAGATTAACATTACCAAGTGAGAACTTGCCCCCAACTAATAAAGCAAAGCTAAACTGAGCTAACAATACATTAGATAAAGGTTAAATTTCTGCGTCTCTTACGACTTCTGCTCCGTGCCGACTTCGTTGGAGCAGAAGGCAGCAGTATAGCCCGGAAAGCCTTACTATTATGCTAACATACTTCTGACAAAATACAACAACCAAAAGTGACCTTCGGCGTAACAAAATAAAAACTACTCCTTGGTTTATATAAAAAAGGAATATACGGCTAGTCGGAATCGAACCGACACACTCTGTTTGGAAGACAGACATCCTACCATTAAATGATAGCCGTTGTTTATTATTTCATTATATCTAATCCCGAGCCCCCCTCCCCGGGGAGCTTTGCTTCGCCAGCCCTGATTAAAAAAATATATATGTTTTTTTTTTATGCTTGCTGGGGCGCAGCCCAACCCTAAGGGATTAGATACTAAAGGATAACCCTAACGACTTCAATAGCTTAATTGGTAGTATTATGGATAGACCCCTTATATCGGCCTTCGGAGACAAAACTGTAAAGGGGGGCGCGAGCTCTAGAAAAGTCATATTATAGTAATAAAGAACCTTTGCTTGTTCTTGGTTAACGAAGTAATATAATAATAATTAATTAAAAGTACAAAGCGCCCCTATACAATGTATAAGTAAAGTAAAAAAAATAGATAAACAATTACCCATCCCTCGACGAACGCAGTTAGTACACAGGCCCTTGGGTCTGGACCGAGGGGGAAAAATATCTAATAATGAAAATATATTAATATCCCTCTCCTCCTGGCTGACTACAAAGTCAGTATGCATGGCGAACAAAGTTCCCCCTGACGACTAAGCCTGCGTTACCGAAGGAGCAGAAGCTAACCAGTCGAGTGGCTTCTCTGATCCCTAGTCTCGGTGGGAGGCGCAAGCTCGCAAGTTCGGGATAAGAAGTATGACTACGAAGTAAGTATAGAAGAAGTTCGGGATCGGAAAAGAGGTGAATCGAACACCCAGGTGTTAATACACAATATGTAGCAAATATTTCGCCCTACCTATAGCAACTTTTCCTGTATATTTCTTATATAATACATGTTTAAGTTGTAGCAAATCCCTCTTAAAAAGTAGGATACCGCCTTCGGACGAGGGGGATTAGGAATTAGGGCTAGGACCATCCTGACTTCGTCGAGAAGACAGTCGGCCACACCTAACAAAGGCAGTCGTAAATGTAAAAAAAAAAAAAAGAATATATAATCTAGACTATCTAACCTAGACCACGAATTAGATCGGATTCGAACCGACACCTACTTCCGTGACAAGGAAGTCCTCGACCAATTAAGTTACTAATTCTAAGTGTTACATCACTATTGCACGCTAAAAACATTAATTCCTTTCTTATTAATTTATATTTAACCCACTAAGTGAAGTATATTTTATACACATAGACTAAGCTAACAAAACATCAAATAAAAATAACACATAAAACGGAACTTTCCTGCCCGACTGATTTCAGAGAAGTCAGTCAGGTAGTACAGCACTAAAAATATAAAAGTTAGTTGCGGGGCGCTAGCTCGGTAAGGCGAATTCATATATTCGGAGCTTGCGCCTCCTTCGGAGCTTGCGCCCCCCGGGGGGGGCGATTAGAATAAAATTCGCACAGGGCCTAGTCCTGTGCGGAGAGGTAAAAATAAGTTTTATAATGCAGTCATACTGACTGGCTTCTACTAACGATGAATTCGCCATATCCCCCTACGTAGTCGGGGGGGAGATCAGAATAAGTCCGTATGGAAGAAGTACTCCTACTGACTTCGTAGACCTACTATGTCGCTAGTAAGGAGATATGAATAGGTTTTATCGGATTCGAACCGATATCTTAGTGATTAAAAGCCACATGTATTAACCATTATACTAAAAACCCTTATAAATATACCCTTATTTAAGATATAAATTTATAATCATGCCTGCGAAGTAAAGATACCTTAAAACTCATAAGTGCTTCTATGTTTTTTATCCTGCCTACGAAGTCAGGAGGCGTAAAACGAGCTTACTATAAAAAAAGAGATAAATCGCGCCTAGCGACTTCATCGTCAGCCAGGAGTACGGAGTACGGAGTACTTCTAGCTGACTGGCCTACGGAGAAGTCAGTATGCCGACTTCGTCCAGCATGGCTGGCATACTTCTCCTGCCTGATCCCGAACGAAGTTCGGGATATGGATGGCCAGGAGGAGAAGTCCTAATAAATTATAGCAGCGACTTCTCCTCCTATACTTCTTACGAAGTCTGGCGACTTCGTAAGGATAAGAAGGAGAAAATTGGAAGGGAGAATCAAGAGCACTCAGATTCGAACTGAGAACCGGAAGGTTGAAGCTTCTTATTTTACCGTTAAACTATACTCTTTAGGACTTTTCCCTTCTCTATACAAAAGGGAAGGGAAAAGTCATACTTACATAAAAACAAAGATAATACTATTTTAATCTCTTCTTAAAAAATCAATAACATAAACAAGAGAATTACTTAGAACATAGATAGATTGAATTAATCAATGCCCTCTAGGTAAACCGTCCGCAAATTCTCTTATCATATCTCTTAAATTTTCTAATATATCAGCTAAAGTTTCCCGCTCTTCTCGAATAAGTTGTTCCACATTAAGCGTCTAGATTAGGATAGATATAATCTATACATCAAGTCATAAATTGTATAACTCGTTGTAAGATAAGGTACCGCATCTAAAATAGGTTACCAGCTAATACTCAATTACATATGTATACACTACTAAAATATAAATTAAAACCAAGTTCACATCATATTTTTTTTATTAAGATCTCAATAGGTATATCAGGAAAACAACAAGAATAGGCATACTACATCAACAAAATGTCAAATCGAATACACCGTCAAATCCATAGTGCTTGATTATCTGTTAAATGATAAGCAAATAGTCTTCATAAAGCGACTGATTAAAAATATTGTTACTATTATAAGTGTTAGCATGAAATCTAGTTCCAAAGAAAAAAACATGTACCGAAAGCACCGTCACTTATAGTAAAGATGACACATTGTATTTTTCCATACGTGAACAAATTTGTTATTTAAGTTTATAACTTTAATTCAATAATTTTCATATGGGGTCGATATGTCAGGTATACAATAATATTGCGATGTGTATACTAAAGATTTTAAATAAGTAGAACTAGTATCAACAAACACAAAATTATTACAAAAATTACTAATTCTAAATTATAGTCGTGAACCTGTCTATTAAAAAGTCTATCTGTAAGATTAATAAGATTGGCTGCATATTGTCTTGTCAGTATATTCATGCAATTAAGCTTCCAAGCTTTCATGCAATTACTTTATGTATTTGCCTAACTCCACTGCATAAACCTTAAGCTTACTTAATACTTTTAATGCATGAATCAAGCAAAGGCCTCTAAACGCATATTCTTTTTGGCTGGCTTAGTTAAAGAAATAAGAGCTTGCTGCCTACTTCGTAGGAGCAGACGTCATGAATAGTTCTTTATCTGCTGATATGGTTGTTCATCCCAGATGTTTAACGAATTATTCTTTTTAACCTTCAGAGTAAAATGACCTTTAGTCTCAATAATATAAGTACTTCGGAGGAAATCACAGAATCTCAATATTTTACTCCTTGTGGTGGAGATTTAGGAATAAAGGAGATTTATTCTTTAATGTCGTTGAATTTAGATAACAGCAAAATTCACTCCATCAGGCTTCTAGCTGAAGCTATTTCAATTCTACTACAAACCTAAGTATTCAATGAATTTCGTGAAAAAACCTTCGTCTCTCAGGTGTTGAGACACGAGAAAACCCAAGCACACTATACCAGATGAATATTTACTGTTTTGGATAGATTTCAAATAAATAACCTCTCCGTCTACAAAACCGGAATCAGTTTAGAATCAGGGATTCCATCAAAAACTAATATTGGAACGAGGAGCGGAGTTAATATTAGGAAAGTTTGATTTGTTAATGTAGCCCCTTTCAAGCACCATTATTATGGACGACTCTAATACTTACAATATTTTTTGATGCCTTCGATGCTGTGAAAGTGATTTACCATTGAATAATAAATCCACACCTTGTTTAATAGAAGGAAGTCTGCTCTTTTTGGAGTATTAAGAGGTATCTTTAAAAGTGCGAATAATTACATCTGCAATAGTACTGCAGACTGTACACGTAAAAAGCTGTGTTTCTAGTACCACGTTCGCTCACTGTTCCTACACCGAAGAAAGAATGTATTTTCCGCAAAAGTATCACATCTCGGACATGAAGTTCTATTTTAAACTCGGGAATCACATTTCAACCTGACCGTGTAGCACTACCTTTAGATATTTTAAGAACAAAGGTTGATTCTGCATCAGCAAACCCTGATACTCAGAAAGGTGAAAGCCCTGAATCCTTAAGATTTGAACCCTCTGTTCTCGTTGTATAAAATCTATTGGAGTTACACATCAGTGAATGGTTATTAAAAGACCCTATTGAGCTAGAACAGAAACCAGAAAAGTTTTTTCTAGTTACCCTACAAGATGAAATATTAAAGCTAGAATAACTATTATTGTAGTCCCGGAGGAACGGCTTCGCCAGCAAGCTCCTCTTTATGAAACCAGCAATGCCAAAAAGTATACGTGGGTGGTGGGCTAAGCCTGTAAAAATTATTGCTAATAATACTGTAGCAACTGACCCATATAAAGCACCTTTTCTACCTCCTTGAATTAAACTGTGATGTGCGTAAGTTATAGTTGCACCACTTGATAGTAAAATTACTGTGTTTAATAAAGGTAATTCAAAAGGGTTCACTGGTTCTATTCCAATTGGTGGTCATTGAGCTCCTAATTCAACAGTTGGAGTTAAAGCTGAATGGAAAAATGCTCAAAAAATCGCTAGAAAGAACAGAGCTTCTGATACTATAAATAGAATAACTCCTAAATTTAATCCTTTCTGCACTGCGAGGGTATGGTCACCTAAAAAAGTCAATTAGTCTAAATTCTCCTGGTTCTAAACAAACATAATATATATAAGCTGATCTTTTAGGATCAGGCTGCATGGATAAGCTGTAATATTTTTAAGAACCGGAGGGTAATTAACCTAGAAAAATAAGGTTAAATACTTTATAAAAAGTATTTTTAAACATAGAAATCATTCAAATGATCTCAATTATACTCTGTACGTTTATTATTCATAGAATTTTTAATAGCACGTACCTCAAGAATATCTTCCCTAGTTAACCGTTTACCTAAATAATTTAACCCTTTTAAAAAAGCTAAATAATCTAGATGTTTACTTGTCATCAAAGGGAATTTTGTTAAATACGAAACTATTATATAATGCTTTCTATCAGATTGGGCATAAAATACTACCTTTTTAGCTGGCTGTTTAAAACTAGATGAATATTCAGTTTTATAATTTAGATTAACTTGGAAAAATTCAGCCAATTTAGTCATGAAATTAACATTAGATTCACTAGTTACTCTGTTTAATTCACTTTGATTAAGAGAGAATACACACTGTACTCTACCACGTATATCCGAATCATCCGAGCTATAACAACCACTTAATTTTATAGAGAAGTGACCATCACAGTCGATAAATCCGGCTAGTCACGCATTAGAGTCTAAACTACTGTTATCTAAAGGTAATTTTAATAAATTAGCATTTCGTCATTTATTAAGATTATCTATAGCTTTATATAAAGCTATAATTTTAGGTGTACGAAATTTACCATTAACCATGTTAATTAAATTTATAACTGCATCTGCGTTAGTAATACTATATCTACATATTCCGGTTTTTTCGAAATTAATTGATCCTGTATTAAGAATACCTTGTAACCTTTCATACATCTTCAACTCTTTTTTACCAAAAGTAAATACGATTTTAGGTGAAGTCTTTTCTCTATCCCCTTTTCTAAGGATAATAGACCCATCACCTTCAATTAATCCAGCTAAATAATAAGATAATTGATTAGTTCTCTCCGTATGATATCTTTGTAAAAATGTAGCCGCCTGCTTGTTAATACTACACCTTTTAATCTTTAGTGGAGAAAAGTCATTATATAATAAAAAATTTGATTTAACTTTTAAGTTACTTGATTTAAGTATATTGTTATTTTTCGTGTGATCACCTAAAAAAGTTTAAAATTATTAATCAATATATCACTATATTGTTTGGACTATATCTTAACGAATGGGTTATATATATAACGCATTAATCTTTCACATATAGTCTCTGAGGATCCTACAGGGATAATTATACGTCCGTTGGTTTCCTGCTGATTGTCTTATCATTATAAGAGTTTCCAGCATATAGTAAAATTTAAAGAGAGCACTTATAAATAGGTGATATATGTACAAAAGAAAAGCTGTCCTCATTACTGATTCTGTGAAGCACACAAACTAAGCGATTAAAGATTTAATTTTTAGTCTCCCTTCCGGAGAAAGATGCTCTTTGGCTATCATCATATCATACACAATTCTTCATTTCTTATAATCATTAAGCTTGTCTCCTATTAACGGGTATTTGTCAAAATAGTTAACAATCGGTTCTAATTTACCTATAGCTGACACAGTTAAAGATAATACTTCTGTTTTTGTCTTATTACTACTATAGGTTTTTACGGGGCAATCTAAAAATATTGCTAAATTTTCCATAAAAGGTAACATTGACAAAGATGTAGGTCTATCAAATGCACGTTGATCTAATCTATATTTAAGAGTAACATGCTCACTACGAGCTCTTTTCATTACACCTGATTTAGATATACCTTCAACATATTTTATCCCAAAATAACCGTCGGATTCAGTAAACCCAGTTAGTCAACTATTACCTTTAAAATCCGAAGTGTCCAATAAACTTTCAGGTATACTTAAAGAACACTTATCATTCATTATTCCGATTAAATTATTAAATGTTTGATTTTTAGGTGTTCTAAATTTACCATGCATTAAGTTTATTAAAATTTGAATACCTTTTAGATCCCCAATAATATAACGAAGTGTATTTGTACCTGTAATTTGGAAACGCCCTATATTACCTAATTCAGATTGAATAAATGCGTATAAACCTAAATTATCAATATGAGATGTAAATACTATTCTAGGATTAAAAACTCTAGTGGATTTATAATTTTTAAATAAAGCAGGAATAGATATATGGCCATCACCTTCTAGTAAACCAGCTAAATAATATCCAAAATTATCTGAATTGTTTACATAAATGCTATAAGAATTATAATTTAATTTATGAATACATAATGCTTGCCTTACATCTTTATCTGTAATAGCTCTAGCTATAGTTAAATTGTATAAAAACTTAGCTTCGCAGAAAAAGGAACTGACACTTATACGGAACGATGCGGTACTCTCTGATATGATATCTCTAAATCAAAATGACATAGCTGATACTACTAATATTAATGCTATGTAAAAGAAATAATAACTATTACTAAAATTATGCATAGATAATGCAGCACTAGTAGTTAAGTTTAATAAACAAATACTTGTGTATAACGGTCAAGGAGATGGACTTACTAAATGAAATGGATGATCTTGAAAATTACTTCTTATTGAGTTTGTCACTTACAATAGTAAAAAAAAAACAGTTAGTTTGATTTATAGTTTCTTAGTATAAATTATTACTAAGCATAAAAAATGAAAAGGATAATTAAATTAATAATTCGTTGCTTACTTAAACTAAGCTATTTATATATTTTTTTTTATAAAGAACGAGTTTTCCTGACAGCCTTTCGGAGAATTACTCCCAGTCAATCCGACTCACTTCGCAGAAGTAAACAATGTAACTATCATTAGCCCTTAAGATGAGTCGAACATCTATCTCAGTATTAACAGTACCGAGCTCTACCGTTGAGCTATAAAGGCGGGGGTACCCCATTGACTGCCATACTGACTTCTCTGATCCCTAATACCGGAGGGACAAGAAGCAAGCTCGGGATAAGAAGTATGCCTACGAAGTCAGGATGGCTGAATAGAGGAAAGGGCTATACCAATTTAAGGGACAATCCTACTAGAACTCGCCCAACCTTTAGGTCGAAAGAAATTAAAGGAAGCCACATAGGAAACAAGAGATTCGAACTCTTAGAAGCATATAGCTACTGAGTTTACAGCTCAGCCCTTCTTACCAATAAAGGAAGTTTCCTTTAGGGAAATAGTGTAATATCCCCCTCCATATTTCGTCAGAAGTATAGGAGGCAGTACGACGAAGTCGTACTGCCTCCTATACTTCGCCAAAAATAGCGAATAAGCTAAGCAAACTGAAGTATGCCCAACACTAATACTCTTTTAATATTTAACCCTTATCCCCCCTCCGAGGGATAAGAAGTACGGCGGCTAATAAAAAAAATATACATTTTTTTTATATAGCTCGTCCAGCTCCTTGGGTTGGGCTGCGCCCCAGCAAGCTCCGAAGTATAGCTGAGGGGCTAATATTCCTTATTATTTAAGCAACGTATAAAAGTAAAAATGCCATCATTAGTGCAAAAAGTCCAGTAGCTTCAGAAAAAGCAAAACCTAGAATAGCGTAATTAAATAATTGCCCTCTAAGTGAAGGGTTTCTGGCTACACCTAATATTAAAGCACCAAATACTACACCTATTCCTACACCTGCACCAATTAAACCTGTAGTAGCTAAACCTGTACCAATTATTTTTGCAACTTGTATCATCTTTTTTAGTTAAATTAAAAGCCTTGAACTTTATCGACCTTTGCTCCCGATTTGTATATATTTTCGAAAATTAAAGATAGATTCAGTAATTCGAAAAAGATATTAGGTTATACAACCACGAAAATTTGTTTTATTAATCCTAGCAACTACGTCAGGCGACAAAGCCGCCCGACTTCTCTGATACTTTCTACCTACAGAGTCTCCTCTTTTATCTTAAAAAGATAACAATTAAGATAAAAGGCCCGCAGAAGGATGCTTGTTACAATTACCTATTAATCTTACTTAATAGATAACGTGTATATACTAACGAAGTCTGGGCGTATATACAGCATATTTCTTGTTAAAGGTTAATCAATCCCTCCGTAGGAGCAACTTCCACGATTTAAATTTATTGACACTGTATAACCGCGTAGCTGCGTAACCTATGTAGAGAAGTGTCATTGCTAAGGCGACTTCGTACGCCTCAAAGAGAGCTTGCGTCTGAAAAGCCTGATCCCCTCCGGGAATACAAAATATAATATGTGGAGCTTGCCCCTAAAATAGGCTATAAGCAAGCTTACTACTTAAGCTACTCGGCAACATCACATTATTCAGCTCCCTAGGTGAGTCGAACACCTATGTAATATCTCCATTAAAGTTACTACATCACACCAACGAGAGAGAGTTTTAGGGGGAAATGAAAGTAACTACACTTCCCCGCTTACCCATTGCTTTTTTACGTTCAAATTTAAATATTTGAACGTGCATATGTTTCTCTAGGAGTCTGGGACATATGCTGCCATGTATTGTTAAAGGTTAATCATCCCCGGGCAACTTCCACTACCCGAACCGTATTTCGACTTAACACCAATTAGAATCGCGCATACGAAGAATCCTATAAAAAAACCCGAATCCTATTATTCGCTGGATTAAAATAAGAGAGCAAACTTATTGCACGTACTCCTTTCAGCATGTGACGAGTGGTTAGTACCAATCCAAGGTTATATTCACCGTGACATAGTGATTCACGATTACTAGCAATTTCTTATTCATGCAGCCGAATTTCAGGCTACAATCCATATCTTTTTTATCCTATTTTTTGAGATTAGCTAAAATTCGCATTTTCGCATCTCTTTGTTTAGGAATATGTGGCACGTCTTTAGCCCACAATATTAAGGCCATGATGACTTGTCTTAGTCCCTGTTATCAAATCCCATATACAGGACGATTTAGCCCTATCATAATATATTTACAAATAAAGCTCAGGTTTACGTTAATTCCATGGCTTTTACCACAGTTTCACAACATTAACTGGAAACAGCCGTGCAACACTTGTATGAATAAATATACTAAAACTTATCCCGAGCTTGCTGAGGCGGAGCCTTAGCCATATCCCGAACGAAGTTCGGGATCAGGAGGCGAAGCCCTCGTAGTCAGAGGGATTAGAAGCGTACTTCGTAAGTATTAATTATTTTATTCTATTCAAATTGTGGTAAGATTTTTCGTGGATCATCGAATTAAACAACATACTTCACTACTGGTGTCAGAAACGGTCTAGTGATTTCAGTTCCTGCGTTGCCGCATTACTCTTGAGGTGAAATGCTTACACTTTCATTTATAGACTAAGTAATAACCTAACCTATGGCATTCATCATTGTCTGCAAAGACTACTAGGGTCCCTAATCCTGTTCGTGCCGCAATGCCTTCGTCCTTCAACGTCAGTTTGTACATAAGAGGCTGCCTTCGCCTTTATCCGTCCCCCAGGTATCACAGAATTTTAACTCTCCACTCATAAGTACGGCCTCTTCACATAAAACTCTAGCGAAATAATAACCTTTTAAAGGTGACATTTGCCGTCTAGGTACCCTTTAAACCTATTTAAGATGAATAACACTAGTCTCATACGTATTGCCGCGACTGCTGGCACGTAATTGGTCAAGACATAATATATAGACTGTCATTATCAATCATATATTTAGAACTTTACTCCTTAAAAGGATCTCCTGCACTACCTCTTACCTCTTTCTTAAGGGGGTAGCCGGTCCATTCATCCAAGTTGCCAGTTCAGCCGTTAGGCCATTGACCAAGATTCCTCACTGCTGTACATATATGCCTTGGGATTTTTTCATCCCCAATGTGGTCGATCAACCATTTCAGCTTCGACTCCGAGAATTGTTGGCTAGTTAAGCCATTACCTTAACTACTACCTATCTCGCAGATACCTTTCCTCTTAAAGCGGTTATTACACCCTTTTTTTTATTTTATGAGGGATTTTTCCCCTCTCTTTAAGGTCGGCCGAATATCTTTCACTCACCTGTACACCACTTTTAATTCACCTTCAATATCTCTGCCAGCCTGCCTTATTCCAAACTTAGTTTGGAATATGGAAGAATAAACAAAAGATATTACACCATTACTAAATATTTTTTCATGGTGCCTAGATATCTAATATCCGAAAAGCATAAATTAAACGTACGATTAGCATGTGTCAAGCATTTGGACAGCGTTCAATCAGAGCCATCACCAAACTCACCTATAAAAATAACATTTTTATAGTCCCCTTCTCCTGTACAGAAATACAGGAGAAGGCTAGACTCACGAAGAACAAAAATTGTTCAAACTTTTATCAGATTTTTATTTTATCGATCCTAGCTAATAAATTAAAGCTCAAAATCGTGTCCTTCGGCGCAATTTACTTTCAATAAATTTTTAAGTTACAGCTTCTGTATTTATAAAGATATATGGTATACCGTATAACTCTAATAACTACGATAGTTCCTCACGGAGCTACACTGTATATTAACAATATAATTTTTAATCATAAATTACACCTCTTATTGGTTTATACTTTTCATCTAACCCCTCCTCGATCCTTATATTAAACTATCTAATACTGAGGCGTACGAAGTCGCCTGAGCAAGCTCGTTTAGGGGGGGGCAGTAACACACAAACCCCAGATAAGAGATCCCCAATAATATACACCTACACTGCTTTTCAGCAATTTTCACTTCGATCAGGTTTCAAGCCTAAGTCTCTCGAGAAATGGATTTGCCTCCTCCTGCCTGATCCCGAACGAAGTTCGGGATCAGGCAGGAGGAGTAAGTATGGCAGTCAGGAGTAAAACCATACTGACTTAGTGGTCAGAAACAACAATTATGGCTGCCTTCGGAGCAGCGATGGGTGATTGCACCTTCATATTTAGTCTCCCCCCCCCCCCCCCCGAGCTCGCGCCCCGGGGATTGATGACGGATATGACCCGATGAATAGATTAATACAACACTTTTTAAAGAAAAATATGTTTATAACAACTGAAAAACGAGCGTCGGGAAAGTTACAAAAACGGAGCTTGCGCCGTAAAACGGTTTCATGAGCTCAACCAAACCCAAGAAAGCAAGGAGGGCTTCGCACTTCGCACAAAATGGCCTAGTACAGATATGAAGGGAAGTACAAGAACGGGAAGGAGCGTCAGAACCTAGCAATCCCTCTGAAGGCTCAAGGAGGGAATCAAAGATTACCGATCTCTCTCTAGAGTGGAGGAGGGGAGGGGGAAGCTGAATATTAGCTATTACCCCCCCCTTTATATAGTACAATAATACTAACTTTTCCTTATACATTATTCCCAGAGGGAAGTTTTGTTAAGTATTAGGCAGCAGAGATAGTATATATTTAGGAATAATTTAAGCTATATCCTGTAATAATTTCTTACTAAAAAAAAGGATTTATATGAGCTTGATTTTCCAAAATAAAGTTATTTTATGTTATTTAATCTAACATTGTCTATTAACTTCTTTATATTTTCTATATAATACCTAAATTTATATTTAAATCTTAAACATATATTAAATCACAGACTTTCCTTAAAAATTCATTATGCATCTCAATCAAGACGACTTATAAATTAATTTCTTCCTATTACTTATCACTAAATATTTTTTTGCTCATGTTGCCTTTATTTTATTAATTAGAGCTTACGCTTTCGAAGAGGAGCAGTACGCAGTACGCATGGAGATACTGTTCTCCCAATTATTATTTACTTTCTCCATAGGAGTGTACGGCGTCTTAATATTATGAAAAAGGCTACACTATATTAAGTCTAGTATTTTAAACTATTAAGACGGGGGGGTGATGCCCCCCGTCTATAGCCATCAACCATATATTATAGTTTATAGATATTTTTACCTACTATATCTTTAATGCTAATAGCGACTCTTAGTTTTAAGCTTAGAGTCACTACAAAAATAAAGAATCAATTTATTTATAACCCTGGATCACCAAAATTAGGTTTGGGATTCGGTTTAGGATCACCACCTTTAGGTTCTTGTATACCAGGAGCCGGATAAGGCCTTGGTGGTCCAAGTGGATTAGGATTAATAAATCCTGGTATATAATTAGGTCTAGGATTAGGTATATTATCCATAAAAAAAACAAAGGTATTACTTTCAGTGATAATTGTCATAAATATAGCTAGATAATAATCTAGATGTATTATATTAATTAATAAATTAATTGGGTTAGCGGTGAGTAATCAATCATTAATATTTATAACACAACCTACAATAATCGTAGGTACTCCATAAATTAATCATTTAATAAATGCCGTCACAAGCTTTAAAAATGAGCTACAAGCCGCAACTAATTGAATTAAAGGAAGTTCAAGAATATTATCTGGTATTGCTGGAATAATAGACTGGAGTAGATCGAAATTAATGTTAATGTAATTCATGTTAATGTAAGTCAAGGCCATCTTTAATATATCCTGAACTAAGTACCACGAAAACTTGCGCTTGTATAAAAGCAATTCCCAACTCTAACCCTGAGAAAGCAATTATAAAGGCTAATGGTATTAGTCCTAAAATAAAGAATATTACACCGCTTGTCATTATATTATAAGTAAAACCTGCTAAAATATTTAATAGCATGTGACCTGAAAGTCGCTCAACAAATTCATCCTCAAATTATGTTATTTCTTAACATAAGTAAGTATTAAGTGTATACTACAGTATTCTAATCTACTTTTAAGAGTTTTCGTTTACCTTTTCAACTTGGAAACGTTTTTTCACTGTTATGGAACCTTGTGCTTCTTTAAGCCGTTTTGAAAGTGACGGTTGTGTAACACCCATACCTTCTGCAGCTCTAGTTATAGAAGTATACACTGAAATTTCATTAGTATTTAAATCTAAAACTTTTACGGCTGTCCCGCTATCTACACTCATTTTATCTTTAATTGACTCTGAAAGAATAGATTTACCTAATCTAGCTAAACTAATTAAAGCTTTAGTTTCTGCACTGTGCTTTTTACCAAAGTTAGGATTATTAATACCTTTATTAGCTAAACTAAGTAAATTTTTAGTTTCTTCAGTCAATTTACGACCTTTATGAGTATTACTCATATTTCGCTTGGTTTCCTCCGAATGAATACTTCCAAGTCTTGAACCTGCAGTAGAATTAAGATTATATTCTGGTTTAAATAAATCAATATAATATTGTTCTCTACTTACAGCCTTCTCTTTTGTACAATATTCTAAGATTTCTAGTTGGAAATTTGAGTAACCATACTTTAAGATAGCACTATATATTCGGCTTTTACTTTTTTGTACTCTAACAGAAAGAAAAGAAAAATCATAGTAAACTCTAAGCCTTCGACCTAGATTTACACTACTACCGATATAGGTATTACCATTTTCCTTATTAACTCAACGATAAATACCTACTTTATTTTTATTATCCTTTAGTATGATAGATTTATTTAAAAAAGCGTCAGGATAAACTACAATAGGAATAACGCTGCTGCTGTTACTACCATCGATACTGTTATTTTCCTTTGATACATCTTTTGCTAGATGTGAGTAACTTCTACGTTGAATTATGTTACTCTTGAAAGGATACCTTTTAATTGAAAAGGGATATGAGTTAGATTTTAATTGTTTTCGTAAACACAATCTTTATCCTCAGTTGTATACAAACTTATACTATTTTTGTTATTATTATATTTATCACATTTCTTATTTTTCTACTAATAATAGAAACCTACCCGCAGGGGGGGTAGGAACTACCGACATATTTTTTACGGCGCAAGCTCTCAATTTATTAGTTCACATATAAATCCCTGATTTACCCTTAATATACTTAAGTATATTAAGTTTGTCTTTGTCAGCATCAGAGAAAATAGCTAAACCGGAAAAGGTACCATCACTTTTTGAAGTTGAAAACATCCTTACGCCAATAGATCTGAAACACTGAGTAGATAAGGTAGAATTTTTAGGGCTACGCCGAAAAAATAAGCTACGTGATAAATGAAAACTAAAAGATCTGTCAGATCTTTTAGTAAAATTTTTAACAAAATATAATATAAGTCGTTCACAACTTTATCCTTTCTTTAAAGGTATATATAAACTTTGTCCCCTTATTAAAAGGTGTTTATATACTTTATCCTTTCTTTAAAGTGTTACAGCATAAACTTTACGTTACGTAAATCGCCAAATTATTAAAAAATGAGGATAGGCTATTGTGATATCTTTAATCTTAGGTTACTTAGTTTCTCCTAAGAACCGGCTTTCCCGGCGACTAGAGTACACCTTACCATTAGAGCTTGGCTACGCAGCCGTGCTTCAATACTAATGGAAGAACCGTCTACTCGTTGCTCTTTTACAGATTATTATCTGATTTAGATCCGCGATTACCTATTCCTATTACTAGAATCTTCTGACTTATTACCGTACATGAGTGATTAGTTCATCCACTTATAACATTTCAATTATAGCTTGGTACCAGAAGCTTTAAGGAGTCCCCGGAATTTGGTTCTTAAACACAATTAGATTGAGGTACCTAATCTCATCTTTTTATGTTGGCAGCTAATCTTAAACCTAGAGAAATATTTCTTGCTAGGTATGATATGAATTCTATCAGCACTAATAAAGGTAATAAAGGTAATGGACAACCAGCTGGAACTAACAGTGAAAAGAATTCTAAACCATGTTTTTGGAATCCTAATATTGTAGCCCCTAGTACAATTGTAAAACTAAGAGAGAAAGTTAATACAAAGTGACTTGTAGATGCAAAACTGTAAGGAACCATTCCAATTAAGTTATTCATTAATATAACAATAAATAAAGTGTAAATAAATGGGAAATATATTTGACCACTTTTACCATTTATTTGATTTGTAACAATGCTATGAATTGTAGCATATAAAGATTCTTGGCTTATTGATCAATTGTTACTTACTAATTTATTATAATTAGTACTTAAAATAGCCATTGTTAATATAAATAACCCACCTATTGTTAAATAGAATCCAATATTTGTAATAGATATGTGTAAATTACCAAATATCGGTGCATCAAGACTTAATAAATCTCTTATTTCAAATTGGTCTAGTGGACTAAGTATTTCTCTGTATAAATTATTATTAAAGCTCAAAGTACTCATATTGTACATTTATAGCTTTCTTTCTATATAAGCCTTTATAGATCCTGCCTCCGAAGGCCGGAGTGCACATAATATTACGTTAGCGTAATACACCTTATTGAAGGTTTAATACAACTTACCTGTTACAACCTCGCTCTTTTTTTTTTTTTTAGCAGTGCGACTTCGTAGTCAGTCCTTCGTACGAAGTCAGCATGCAGCCAGAAATTAAAATTTTTCTGCGCTAGCATGAAGTTTTGAAATAAAAGTACGTGATAAAAATAAACGTACAAATCTTGGTAAAATATATTTAGATAACATATATACTGTTATAGCTATAATTGCAAAAATAAAAGTTACTTCATTTACAAAATAAAAGGGTACTAATTGAGGCATATTAAATTATAAATTATTGATTAATTACTTACATATAGAGTAATAGCGTCAAGTATTTGACGAAAAGATTGAGGCTTAGTCCGAGGGCTGGCGAAGCAAAGCTCCCCGGACTCAGCAAGCTACAGCTCCGTATTACTACAAAGTATCAAGTCTCCATACAAGAATATGTAATGAAATGAATAAAGATGCTTTTCCTCCTGACTAGGCTGGCCAGAGGAAGTACTCCTGACTTACTAGTCAGGAGTACTTCTAGCTGACTACAAAGTCAGTATGCCAGTCAGGCAGGATAGCTCCTTCGGATAAGCTAGGGAGTAAGTATGGTTAAATATTAAACATTATTTATATTATAAATCATTTATATTATTACAGTTTTTAATTAATAAAGAATATTCTTACTAATAACTTTCTTATAAATCTAATCTATAGATTTATATAACATTATAAAAATTCCTAACTAAGTAAAGAGGGATAAGGAAAGTGGGAGAGGGAAGAGCCCCTGATTGTAAACTCTCCCCAAAATATTATTTAGAGCTTGCGCCCTCATTTAAACTAAAAGAAGTTAGTATAATTAATATTACTATTAAACTAGCACTAATTTCGGATAGATAAAGAATAAATATAAAAGATATAAGGCCAACTAAAATGTATAAAGCGTAACTTGTAACTACACCAGTACTTAATTCAGTTAAGCTCTTACTAAAATTAATTAATGCTTTCTCTAGTCCAAAAGGTCCTATTAATTCTATACTACCTTTATCTAAAACTTTAGTAGTTTGACCACCAAGCTTTAGTACTAAATTAGTAATATAGTTGTTGTAGAACATTTCGACAAGAAATCTTTGATTAAAGAAACCAAAAACATTACGACCTAATCTAGATAATTTAAAATTAATGACAATTCCAGGTAAAAATTCTGAAAGAACTATAGCTAAAATACTAAATGAAACAGTAAATATAAAAGGTAATATTTTAAATAATGTAGGAACCGCAAATTCAGTATCTATCATTATTTCATGAATAGGATGAATAAATATACTATTATCTACAAAAAAGCTTGAACCTAAACCTATAAATATGTCTTTAGTTACAAATCCAAAAAATATTGAAAATATTGCTAATATTATTAAAGGTAAACTGATAAACATATCACTTTCATGTGCATGTTTATAAGATGTTATAGGTCCATTGGGATTAGTTAAGAATGTTAAGTATAAAACTTTAACAGAATACAAAGTAGTGAATATAGCTCCTATTGTAGCTATAACATAAACAGCGATACTACTAAAGTGATATTGTCCAAAGGCAGATTCTAATATAAAATCTTTACTATAGAAACCAGTCATAAAAGGGAAAGCTACTAAACTTAAACTTGCTATCAAGATAACAGAATAAGTTAAAGGTAAGAATGATATTAATCCACCATATCTTCTGAAGTCTTGATTATCAGCTACTGCATGAATAACAGCACCTGCACCTAAAAATAATAATGCTTTATAGAAAGCATGATTTACTAAATGAAATAAAGCTATATTATAAGAAGATAAACCTATAGCTATAACCATCATCCCCAATTGACTCATAGTGGAATAAGCTATAACTTTTTTAATATCTTGTTGGAATAAACCTACAAGAGAACTAAAAACAGTTGTTATTGCTCCTAATCATAAGCATATAAGTAATACAGTACTGCTATATTCTATTAAAGGAGATGAACGCATTAATAAGTACACACCAGCTGTAACCATTGTAGCAGCGTGTATTAATGCAGAAACAGGAGTAGGCAAAAATTTATGTTGGTTTTCAATATATACTTTAATTGTACAAATACAGTGAAAACACGCAATATTTTACAATATTGATCGGACTATATCTTCAATTAATTATTTATTGATAGACTTAACTAGGGTTCTAATTAACATTAAACCTTCAGGAGTTAAATGTTCTTTGTTTTTAACTAAACGATAAACTTGTAATCATCTATTATATGAAATAAGTTTCTTAGTTTTTAATGGATTATGGTTTAAATAATTTAGAATTGTACCTAATTTACTGAAATTAACTACCGTATTATACCCATTGTAACTTTTTACATGGGTGATATAACCGTTAATAAGAATAGCAACATCTTTACTAAATTCTATATCATCTTTTTGAGATATAACATATCTTACCGTTACTGTATTTTTACCTTGTTTAGAGGTTAGTACAGAAGAGGTAAAACAACCTTCAGCATCTGTAAATCCCGATAATCAACCATTATCTAAACTTACTTTATGCCTAGGTTCTACATATTTTATATCCATATTATAAATCAAATTAAAACCTTCAACTCATAACTTAAATTGATTATTTTTATGTTTAGTTAATATATTACCATTAAATATTTCGATTAATTTTAATATATTTTTTTTATCTCGAACCCTATAATGGTGAGTTTTATTAATTTTATCTTGAACTGAGACAGACCCAAAACCTAATTCTTTTTTAATATAAAACAATATTTGAGCATCTACACTAGATTGTGTAACTTTAAATTCTAAATATCCATCCTTACCTAAAATAAAAGATCCGTCACCTTCTGTAAAACCTATAAATCACCATTTAAATCTATCATTAACTTTAATTGCTTCACACGTAGTCTCTGAAGAACCTTTATTTAATATAAAGTTTCCTGCGGATTGTCCCTCTTCTTGGATTTTTCCGAAGTTTGGCGAAGCCGTAACAGAGGACCAAGGATTAAAAGCAGGATATTCCCGCATATAGTGAAGTTTAACGAGAGCCCTATCCAAAAAACCCTCCATAGCCATTGGAAGTCAAACGTGAAGTCCAACTTGTGAACTTTTAGCCATCGCTCCAATTACTAAGCAAATACCTATCATAGTAAGAATATTTTCATTAATGTAAGGAGCTAATGAAAAAACTGTAGCATAATCTAAATTACCTAAAGTTCATAATATAGCAAACATTCCTATAGTTAATATGCAATCACCTACTCTATTTGTTAATAAAGCAGATATAGAGCTTTGGTTTGCTGCTATTCTAGTAAATCAAAAACATACTAGAAGATATGAACAAACACCTACACCTTCTCAACCAACAAACATCAGTAAATAGTTATTACCTGTTACTAAGACAATCATCATGAAAGTAAACAAGCTTAAATAACTAAAGAATCTCTGTTGATGAGGATCGCCTGACATGTAACCTATAGAGTAAATATGAACTAATGAACTTATAATTAAAACTGGGATTAACATAGACACTGTTAAAGCGTCAAATTGAAATCCTCAAATAATATTAAATCATTCTGAATCTATTCATCTAAATAGGTTTATTGTAACAGGAATATTGTTAAAACCTACTTCAACAAAAGCCAACAAAGCTAAAATAGTCGTAACTATTACACACGAACAAGTTATTATTTGTGCTCCGCGAACCCCGACTTTTCTACCAAAAAAGCCAGCTACTATACTCCCCAATAAAGGTAAAATTATTATACTTAAATACATTATTTATATTCTATACTTATACTTCCTCTTAATCTATAGAAGGCTACTAGAATACCTAAACCTATTGCTGACTCGGCTCCCGCTACTACAATTATATAAATAGCGTAAGTTTGTCCGATTATATCATCAATGTTCAGTGAACTTACCAATATAAGGAAAGTTATGGCTAAAAGCATTATTTCAATTGAAATAAGCATTAAGATAATATTTTTTCTATTTAATACGAATCCTAGGACTCCTATTAAAAAAAGTATTAAGGTTAAATTCATTGTTTTATTAATATAAAAATAAATTATTTTGAAATGTAGTCAGAAGTGACTATCCACTACTCTTCTGTCGCCGTGCGACCCCGCTCCAACGAACGTAGTGTTGGAGCGAGGGTTAGATAATCTCCTACCTAATGCCTCCTGACGACTAAGTCGCCATATCCCCGACTACGTAGTCGGGGATAAGGAGTACAACAAAGTACTCCTGACTGCCATACTGACTTCTCTACGAAGTCAGTAGTACCGTAGACCTAAAACGTCGCCAGTCAGGAGAAGTCAGTATGCAGGCCTCGTATCAGACAATGGCTATCGTCTACTTAAAATTAAAGCCGAGCTTGCTGGGGCGCAGCCCAACCCTTTTTATTCTTAGTTAATTATATTTTACTTGCTCACATGATAGTTAATCTTCAATTAATACAAGATAAAAAATAATAGGAATAATACATTCACGGCTGCGCAAGCTAGAGCTCGCTATAAAAGTTCAGCTTATGAGCCATTTTACGTCGAAACCAAGATAGTCCATAACTTAAAAAATGTATATAGCTCTTAAGTGCGTACAAGACTCGAACTTGTACCATAACGACCGTAGCGTTAGGTTCTACCATTAAACTAACACACTTTGAGCGCGGCTGACGAAGTATGCCTAATCCCTACGAAGTATGGCAGGACGAAGAAATACAGTCAGGAAGTAATCAAGGGAGTAACATATTGTTATTGTGATAGCTAAATATATAGTATTACTTTGTAACTCACTTATTCTAATATTAATCAGCATTAAAATAAATAAAAATAGTATAGAGATAGCTCCTATATATATTTCTTAAATATAGGGGGGGAGCTTTGCTTCGCCAGCCCTCCAAATAAATCAGCATGTACTCCTTAATGTTAAGTGAATATTTTATAATAAACTTAACAAATGGGAGCCGGCTCTAAATAAAATTATTAATCCTAAATACTTTTTAATAATATAAAGAACAACTGTCCGTTAATTACCTTTAGTATATTAATCGATTTCACCTAATCTAAATAAAATATCCAGTCTTTTAAGACGAAGTTCGTTAAATTCCATTCTATGTTCGTCAAGCTTTATTTCATAACGTAAAACGGAGCTTGCGCCATCTTTACTATTTAAACTAGCCTCAGTGAAAACATCATACAAAGCTGCACCATATTTAGGTACATATCACATAATTTTACTACATGTTTTATACCTATTAATCAAGATACTATTCTCATTAATTCTTTGTTTAATATTTGTAATATTTCTGTCTACTACAAACATTTTATCTTCAATTATAGACAAAGATTCCATTAAACCAACCCTGACGACGTAATCTGAAGACGAGCTACTAGCAGAAGCAGGTGAATTTTGACCAGGTGACCCTACAGTTGTATTTTGACCTCCTCCTTGACTATCAGACATTAAATACCCTATAATATTTTTATATCCTCCTGTATTAACTATAAGTTGCTCGTATAAAAAAGCCAATTCTTTAACTAAAAAGTCGAGCTTGCGCCTCCACCGCCAAGAAATAAAGCTAGTAAAGGGGAGGCTACGCCCCCAAAATAATAAAAAAGATAGTTATTACCATACTAACTGTAAATATATAAATAAATTCTTTAAAATTAACAACGTTACCTTTACCTTTTATATATTGGTGTACCTTAGCAACTATATATGAGATAAAACCTGAAATAAATATAAGTATAACTATACTTGTCTCGTATGAAATAAGAGTATCTTGTAAAGTTAATTTAGTAAAACGGAGCTTGCGCCTTAAAGGTAGTGCTCAAATAACACCAAACATAAAAGTAACTGCAAAACAGTAAAGTTTAGGATAAAATTTTTTCATTTTGGGGGCGCAAGCTCGCGAAGCAAAGCTCGTATTAAATAAATATACCAATATGGTACCCATACTTAATCATTCTTTATTCATAAATATAAATAATAAAATTGCTAAACTTATAATAGAAATTGTAATAACCATAAGACTAGACATAACTATATTACTTGGACTGGGGGAAAGACCAATAACGAGCTTGCGCCCCCCTCAAATTTAGCTGTACATAACAGTACAAAACAAAAATTATTGTTCGCTCAATCAAGTAAGAAATTTCTCAAGTGAAACTGATTCAATCACAATAGGCATACTAGAGTGAAGAATCCCACAAATCTCTGAACATTGACCGTAAAATACACCTTCTCTGTTAATAAAAACAGATACTTGATTTAGTCTACCTGGATAAGCATCACATTTAATACCTAATGAAGGGCAAGCGAAAGAATGTATAACATCACCCGCAGTAATAATAAATCTTACATGTGTTAATTCAGGTAAAATTACTCTATTATCTACTTCTAACATTCTTAATCTACCCTCTTCCAAGTCAGAATCTGGTACGATATATGAATCAAATTCTATAAATTCATCACTTGAATCTAAGAAGTCTGGGTATTGGTAACTTCAATATCATTGGTGACCCTCAGCTAAAACTGACATTGAAGGATCGCTTACTTCATCCATTAAGTATAATAATTTAAAAGAAGGGAAAGCAATTAACATAAGTATTACAGCTGGAGTTATTGTTCATATTAACTCGATAAGTGTCAACTTTTATATATTTTCATATATAATCGGACTATATCTTCAACCAATTTAAGTTTTCCAGATGGAAAACTTAATAACTGATCGTTTCACGTTTAGTCTCTGGGATTACCTACTCATAATATGAGCTTACGCCCAAATATTATTTTGGTTTCCTGCATGGTTATCCATTGTTACATCCTTTGAATTTTCACTGATAATCTTTCAATATTTTTATATAATGATTACTAGTATCAAAGGCTTTAGGAGATTCCAGCATTCAGTGAAATTAAACTCATAGTTACTCTAATGCTATTCATCTTTATTTAGATGAAAATTTATATCTATCTTTAAATACCTTTTTCGATTTCATATAACTTAAAATAGTACTTCCACTAATACCTAAAAATTTACCCGCTTTTCTAGCGGAAACAAAACTACCAATTAGCTCAAATCCTTCTGATGTACACTTTTCGTATATATTAACTGGATTTCCACGTTTTGAACTCATTAATAATTTTGTCTCTTCAGAGTATTTTCTACCTAGAGGCACGCCAGCTTTTTGTCTCATAAGCTCTTTACTAGCTTCACTATGAGATTTACCGTATAAAGGATTAAGCTCGCCCTTTCGTGTTGAACTCATAATTTCTTTAGTTGCAGCGCTCATAGAACGGCCATATCAGTAAGCTTTATCACCGATATAGACTCCCTTTAAAGCTTGACTAATCTTATTTTTGGTTTCCTCAGACAAGATTAAACCTTTAGAACCATTTTTAATAAAATTAAAAATTGTTCAACCCCCTCTGGGGGGAGCTTGCGCCCTACCACCAGCTACTTTCTGAATATTGTATTGAGGATTAAGAGTATCAAAGTAATGTTGTTCTCTGACATCTAAGTCACATTTATCACAATACTCTAAAATAGTTACCGAAAAATTTGAATAACCATATTTTATTATAGCTCTAGAAATTATGAGTTCATTACGTCTACTTAAATAACTTAAGTTAAAATAATTAAGAAATCTTTTTCGTAAATCAATCGATTGTCCTACATATATATCTCCAGTAAGTTTATTGGTAAACATATAAATTCCAACCTTACCTGCATTATCTTTTAAGATTTGCTTTTTCATAGCAAAGGCATCCTCATAAATGGCCGCAGGAATAAATTGATCAATATTAGAATTCTTAGCATCTTTGGGACTAGAAGTAGAATAAGCACGTACTTTTATATAATTATAGACAGGAAATAAGAAAAAAGTTAAAGACTGATTATATTTATTATGATTAGAACACTTTTGAGCAGGCACACTATTTATACCATGATTTAAATACTTGTGAGAAATAGGGCTTTTTGTAGCCACATAGTTTCTTATTATAGATAATAAAACTCACCCTACAGCAAATAATATAATAACTAAATAATACATAATGTTGTCATGCAATTCAACTAAACCTTCCATCTGAGGAGTAGCACTATCTTGAAAATATATACCTCATGCACTAGGAGCGTCTAAACTAATATTAATATTTAAAATATTTAAAAGTAAATTCATTTTTTATTTTGAAAAATTGTCTATATTTTTTTACGACTTTGATAAATCATTTATCACTACTATTTATATATATAGACCTTAAGAAATAACATTTATACCGTATCCCTAGTCCAGGTGGGAGGCGCAAGCTCGCAAGCTCGGGATCGTGAAAGGGCGAAGCGTACTGCAAAAAACAGCTAATCCGTTAATAAAAACAGAGACTTGACTTAGTCTACATAAGTAGTCATCAAATTAGATAACTTGTGAAGGACAAGCGAAAGGATATATTTATTATTAGTAGTACTAGTAAAATTTACTTTGAGTATTAGTAATATTACATTAGTACTACCTCTTATTTTATTAATCTACCCTTCTTTCATATCAGGGCGGAGGGCTAATAAAAAAAATACATTTTTTTTTATATAGCTCCCTCACCTGGTACTTTAATGAAGGCGCAAGCTCAGAATACAAACTAACGTATTACAACATTATTTTATTACTAATATCGAACGAAGTTCGGGATACGAAGGACTAGCTAAATAAATATATTATAAGTATCCTACCAACTATCGAATAAGTAATAAAATTCAATTATAAAAAGAGAGGGAGGGAGCGACATTTTTTATAACGCGACCCCCCCTGTATGAGGCTGGATAAAAAAAAAAAAGTATTAGAAGAATTATTAGTTCCTCGTTTTAATTTTTTTCTATGAAAGAAATAGAAGTATTGGGACGACTATCGTTTGAAGGACCAATGTTCTGTTTACTATCTATTTTCAAGGCTCCCTTTCCCAGCTCGTAAACAAACCCTATAGTAACAACAACTAAAAAAATTAAGACTATTATTAATCCATAAAGACTGTTAAAAGACTGACTAACCGCGAATGGAAATACTAGAGTGATCTCTAAGTCAAAAAGCAAAAAAACTAAACTCTGTTCCAGAATATTTTTGTTTAATTAATAAATTTAACTTTAAATAAACTCTTATAAATTCTTCCAGACTTAGCTGCATCTGAAATAGTTCCAGGACTTGCTTTATAATCTGGATTTAAACTCCTAATATGTTTAGCTGTTTCGCTTACAGAATCGAAAATCATAACTTCCCCTGTATTCACATTCATTAATTCTACAGATCTTGATTGCTTTGAATAAGTCTCTTTTCAGGTTGAACCTATATTCTTACTCATTTGTCCTTTTCTTCAATCAACTGAAAGTTCTTTTACATAAGTTAATAAGTCATCCTTACTTCTTAAATTTGTAGCGTAAATATCCTCACTTAAAGGATAATCACTCACAAAAAACTGATCTAAGTAAAACCGATTTTTACCATGTAAATACTTACCTACATTATTTCCTGTAGGCATTAATTCAGCTAATTCCCCTCTAGTTTTACTAATGTAAATAAGTTCCTTATTTTTGATATCGTATAAATAAGTAGCTTTAGAACTTTTAATAAGACTAGGGAGCATTGATTCTGGAGTACGTTTTAATCCTGCGGGTGAACCTGCAACTTTTAAAACGTTATATTCAGGATTAAATGTAAGTAGAAGAATTTGTTCTAATGCTAAAGACAAAAATTTAAATTGTTGTTTACGATCCATCCCTGTGGTGAAGTCTCTAAAAATCTGTTCCTCAATTTCTTGAGGAATTAAATAAAGTTCTAAGTAGAACTTGTCCAACCCTATATCTTTAATAGCTAAATCAATAACTCTATTACCTAGCTTAGGACCTAAATAACCAGTAGATAATCTATTAGCTAAAGAAATAGATGATCCAACATAACAAAAACCATTATTTTTATTGGTAAATTTATAAACACCTGCCTTACCTATTTCAGTACCACGAGTATTTTTACCAACAACTTCTACAAGAGATTTAGAATCAACAGGTAATTCTAATTTGACAGGTTTTAGATCTTGCGTCTTCATTAAAAGATCAAAATCTGAACAAGATAATTCAAAATCTTTATTAAAGCGACTAAGAACAGAGTTAATAAATGAACAAGTTAAATTTTCTTTAGCTAAATTCTGTTTAGGAAAATCTTTCAAGAAACGGTTAACTAAAAAGAAAGGATTATTTTCATCTAACTTAGAAGAATGAATCTGTTTTCAAAATTCTAAGTTGCTATCTTTGCTGGCTGGCTTTGCCGTACTAGTTGAATATAATCTTTTGGCTCCTCCAACATTCTTTACTGAATATGTGGAGGGGGCGACATTTTTTATAACGCCGCCCCCAAAATAAAAAGTATTAGAAGAATTATTAGTTCCTGGTACTTCCTTTCTCTACAAAAGAAATAGAAGTATTAGTAGTATTATCTTTTAAACCACCTATATTTTGTTTACTATCGATTTTCAACGCTCCTTTTCCAAGCTCGTATATAAATCCTATAGTTACTATAATCAAAAATATTAATACAATTATTAAACCGTATATACTATTTAAAGATTGACTAACTGCGTACGGAAACACCAAAGTTATTTCTAAATCGAATAATAAGAACACAAGCCCAAATATAAAAAACTTTACATTAAATTGAGATCTATTTTGACCTAAGAAACTGTGGAACCCACACTCGAAACTTGAAAATTTTTCTGCATAAGGGTTGTGAGGAGCGAATAATAAATTTAGTACTAAAAATAAAATAGCTATAATACTAACAAATAATATAAATAATGTCATTGAACTCATCTAAGAATTAAATAAAAATAGTACCAATATGGTACCCATACTTAATCATTCTTTATTCATAAATATAAATAATAAAATTGCTAAACTTATAATAGAAATTGTAATAGCCATAGGACTAGACATAACTATATTATTATGATTAAATTTGATAGATTCAGTTGAGGCTACGGCGCCTTTGGCGTAAACTCTACCTTTAAGATCTGATTGAGTGCTTAATAATGGATTTATTTTATATTCAGAAGAGAAAAAGAACATTTCTTTAACTATAGTTAAATAATATACTGCTCCTATTACACTAGTAATTATGGCAATTAAAGATAAAAATATATAACCATTATCTAAAGCTGCACTTAAAACCATCTGTTTTGCAAAAAACCCCATTAAAGGTGGTATACCTGCAAAAGAAAAGATAGTAATAGCGAAACTTAAAGCTAACATAGGGTTTATATAAAAATACCCTTTTAATTGACTAATTAACTGTATCGGAGAATTATTTTTGTCTAATAATTCTTTATCTTCTTTATTATCATTTACATAACAGTATAAAGAAAATCCTATCGTTACTAATATAATAAATACATTTAAATTACTAATTGAATATTGCATTAAATAAAATATAAATGCTTGAGTTGATTCTACACTAGAAATAGTAAGAGCTAATAAAATAAAACCTAAATGAGAAATAGTACTATATGCTAATAATCTTTTTATTCTAAACTGAGTTAAACCTAAAACCGTTCCTACTATTAATGAAAGTAATGAACTTACAAGTAAACCATATGTTCAATTAAAATTAAATAAATAGTGATTAGTGTAATAAACTAATTCTAATAAAAATATAAAGATAGATATTTTAGCTACAATTGCTACAAATGTTGTAACTATAGTTGGAATTGCGTCATAAACATCAGGTGATCAGAAGTGAAATGGAGCGGCACTAACTTTAAATAAAAATCCGATAGTAAAGATTAGAAGAGAAAAATTTATATAATCATCGTTATATCAAGAATTTCCATAATTATTTAGATCACTGATACTAGTAATTACATATAAACTGTCCATATTAGTTGTACCTGAATTGGCATAAAGTAAACTTGTCCCTAATAAGATAAAACATGAGCTTAATCCCCCTAATAAAAAGTAAATTAAACCTCCAGTTGTAGACAATTCAGAATTTCTATATATTGTACTTAGTAAATACAAACCATAACTTTGTAACTCTATTGAAAGAAATATAGAAATAAAATCATTTGTAGACATTAAAAATACAGCACCACTTATTATAAATAATAATATTAAAGGGTATTCGATAATTTTTAAATGTTCTCCCATTTTATTAATAATTTTCGTTCTATAATATACAAATTTGTTTAAGAAAAGATCTTTTAACGATGAGTGTTCAGCTACTCAAACTTTTCTAGGATAAAAACTAGTCAACTGTAAGATTAATATACTAATAAAATATAGAAAAATATGAAAAACCTGTGTTATATTTGTCACATGGAATAAACCTCCATGTATACCTATACCACCATTACTTATTATAGAAAAACTTATTAAGCTTTGTAATATAGCATATAATAAAGCTATTATAGCAATTCTATTATAAAGAATTGACATATCTCGTCTTAAACTGACGGCATTCGAAATTAGTAATGAAAGTGTAGAAAGTATTATCATAATTTAGTAAATAAAAAAAGTAGAATATATAAGACCGCCTCACTTCGGCTGACGAAGTATGCCTCCTGATCCCGAACGAAGTTCGGGATCAGGGGGGGGGAGCTTGCGCCCCCCCGCCATGGGGATTTATTTGCTACTTTAGCCGGGAGAGAAAATCGAATTCTCATTATTAATATATGAAATTAAAGTTTTAACCTATTAAACTATCCTGGCTTACCCCCCCCCCCTATTTTGTCCTATTTCAGCCTAACTAGGACAAATATAGAAGTCTATCTGCTACTTTTTCTTAGTTACAATTATAAAGACTCCTCTAGAGATTTGGGCTGCGACCCAAAGATGAAGGGATAAAATACGACCAAAAATCTCTTTAAGATAAAGTACTAGTAATACCTAAACCTAATATTACTTAAACGCCTATTTAAGAAAAATAGGTAAAGAATATACTGGATGGGTGGATACCCTGGCTCGAACAGGGAACTTACTGTGCCACATACAGTCGCTCTACCGATTGAACTATATCCACCTATATAGCCTTCAATACCCGTATACCTATGGGGGTACTTCAAAGTCAGACCTACGAAGTCAGTATGAAGTACAAAGTCGGCAGGATAAAAATTGGAGCTGTAGCTTGCTGAGTCCGGGGAGCTTTGCTTCGCCAGCCCTCGGACTAAGCCTTAATAAAAAGTATAGCGAACTACCCTACCATCCTAACTACTGTTACGACGAAGTCGCCCGTCTTACTTCGTTAAAGGGGAATAATAAAGACAGCGGTGAGTATATTAAAAATTTTATATTATAAAATATATTATCATTACAAATAATACCTCTAATAGGATTTTATCCTATTTAGATTAATTATATTAAAAGCTAACAAAGTATGACTCACTACTTTTCCGAAGGCCAGTTTACAACCTAACTACTGCTCCGAAGCCAACTAGGAGAACTTATTCAAATTACTATAATTTATCCCTACTACTTCTATTTATATCATAAGGTAATAAGAAGATTTAGGTAGCGTAGAGGTAAGAAGGGAAGAGAGGGGGAGACCCTAGGGTCTCCCCCTCTTAATATAAAAAATAGAATAAGCTATACTTAATATTGGACAAAAATACTAACAAATGTATAAGGCTACGGTCAACTTATTAATAATAACTATAAACTTGTTTATAGCCGTATATCCGCAAGGATCGCTCTTGCCAGTCATACTGACTGGCAACTACTCCTTTGGTAGGCGTAGTGTCTAGGCAGGCAGACAGTTAGAATAGAAAGCTCGGCTATCTATTAAGAGCCATTACTAAGATTGTACAGGAAGACTTACAAAAGCGTGAGGTTTAGGTGGACTGCTTAATGATCATTCTAAGCTAGGAGAACTTCTATTTAATAGAGCTTGTAATGTATCTGTATAGAATTGTGGAGTCATTCAAGGATTTCTTACCGCGACTTTACCATCTAATAATTGTCTGTAAACAATATATAAGAATAATCAAGCAGCAACCACACTAACAATAGATCCAAAACTACTTATTAAATTTCATCCTGCAAAAGCATCAGGGTAATCACTTATTCTTCTAGGCATTCCTTGTAGACCTAAGAAATGTTGAGGGAAGAAAGTTAAGTTACACTTTGTGTGGACTATATCTTAATATATTTAATTAAACGCTTTTTTACTCGCGACGTAGTCTAAATTAGCGGTGCGGGCTGCGAAGCCAGCAACCTAAACTAGCTCTATCTCAATTAAATAATTTCCTTCGTGTAGTCTCTGAGGATCCTACTCATAACATGGCTTGTTATTTTGGTTTCCTGCTGATTGTCTAGATATACTTAAGATTTTTACTTGTTCTTTCGATTAATTTTAGATACTAGATCGCTTAATGAACCTAGTCCTATAATTTTTTGTCTTAATTTAATCATACCGAGCTTGCGCCAGGATTTGGAATAATTGAATAAGTAAAAAATTCTCGAAAGGTTAACAAATACTTAAGCCTTATGAGACTTTCCAGCATATAGAAGGATTGGGAGGGGCTAACAATACTAATTTTGTCTAGGTACAGATTGTATAATTCAATCTTCACCTTGAAGATTTATTCATTGTTTGCTATCTATATTTTTTTTTATGCATGTTCATCTAACCTTAAAATGTTGTTTAGCTGCATTAATAGAAGGGAAGATTAATTCTTCGTTTGTTTTATTATAACAGAAAACAAAATTACCTCCTATACCATACTGTGCAGATAATTTACCTTTTAACCCTTTTCTAGGATTACTATTAGTTAAATAGAAATTTCTTATTCCTTCACTTATAGCTTTTTTGGTATCAGAAGAAGTTGTATACTCAAATTTAGGGTGGTTTTCTTTACTTAGCATTTTTTTTAAGTTAGCTATAGTTTCGGCGCTATGTTTGAAACCAAAGGAACTACCCGCAACAGTCAAAACATTATAGTTTGGTTTATAATGATCTAATCATTTTTGCTCTAAGTTAAGACAAACATTAGAATCTTGTTTACAAAATTCTAATATTCCTAAAGAGAAATTTTCTAAACCATATTTTTTCATAGCTCTTATTATTACCATACTAGAACTTTTATCTGAATTAGTATAATAGTAATAACTTGCCATTCTTCTGGTTAAATTAAGACTGCTACCTATATAAATTTTTTTATTAATATTATTGATAAACATATAAACACCTGATTTTTTTCTTAATTCTCTATATATATACCTTTTTTCTTCCTTAAAATCAGAAAAAAAAATAACAAACTCTTCAGGGTTGAAAGGTGAACCTCTGTTAGAAGATCCACTATACAATCTCTTACCTATTTCAAAAACACTTCCCTTTAAATTAACCCCAATGAAAAGAATTCAGAATTGTACTTTAGATAACATTAAGTTGTAATTTAATCCTAATAATTTAGGTACTCAGAAGTATCATCCACTAAACATTGCGAATACAGCACCCATACTTAATACATAGTGGAAATGAGCAACAACGTAGTAAGTATCATGGAATGCAATATCAAGAGATGCGTTAGCTAAAACTACACCAGATAACCCCCCGATTGTAAACATGAATACGAAACCTAATGCAAATAACATTGAAGGTGTTAATCTTAATGATCCTCCGTAACATGTAGCTAATCATGAGAATATTTTAATTCCTGTGGGTACAGCAATAATTAAAGTAGCAGCAGTGAAATATGCTCTTGTATCCACATCTAGACCAACTGTGTACATGTGATGACTTCAAACTATAAATCCTAATATTCCAATTGACATCATAGCGTAAACCATACCTATGTAACCAAATACTGATTTATTTGAGTTAGCTGATATAGTTGTACTAATTATACCAAAACCAGGTATAATTAAAATATAAACCTCAGGATGCCCGAAGAATCAGAAAAGATGTTGGAATAAAATAGGATCTCCACCTCCAGCTGTTTCAAAGAATGATGTATTAAAATTACGATCAGTAAGCACCATAGTGATTCCCCCAGCAAGAACTGGTAATGATAATAATAATAGTACAGCTGTAATAACTACAGCTCATCCAAATAGAGCTAGTTTGTGTAATCTTATACCTGGAGTTCTCATATTAACTATAGTTGTAATAAAATTAATTGCACCTAATAATGAACTAACACCAGATAGATGTAAAGCAAATATAGCTAAATCTACACTAGGACCACTGTGACTTTGAACTCCTGAAAGAGGAGGATAGATTGTTCATCCTGTACCAGCACCACCTTCAATACAAGCTGAAAATACTAATAATATTAAACTAGGTGGTAATAATCAAAAACTTATGTTATTAAGTCTTGGGAATGCCATATCAGGGCCACCAACCATTAAGGGCATTAGGAAATTTCCAAACCCACCTATTAATGCTGGCATACGAAATTTTTTCTCCAAATTAATTTTCATTAAATGCTGGACTATATCTTTATCTTTAAATATAGAATATTCTTACAAATATAATATATTGACTAAGATATTTCACGTGTAGTCTCTGAGGATCCTACTAAATAGAAGTGTTTAATAATGCTGATAAGGCGGCTACCCCATAAAGTAGCCAAACATTTGTATAATTTATAGATTTACCGCCCTAAGCAGCCCTTTTATCGTTGGTTTCCTGCTGATTACCTAATCCTTTGAAATGTGACTGTATTCTGCCTCTTTTCTTTTAAATGAAAGTATGCAATACTAGTTCCAAAAACTCTAAAGGGGTCCCAGCAAATAGTGAAAAGAAAGTAAGGTATTTCTACCTTACCCGGCCATGCCTTAATATATTTAATTTAAAAACAAAAGCTACTGTGTACTAATCCTAATTCGTAGTCCGAGGGCTGGCGAAGCAAAGCTCCCCGGACTCCGCAAGCTCGTGTAGGTAAATCTTCATTTACCTCGGTAATATCCTGATTTATCACCTTTAAGGTATCCTCTAATAACATAACGATCACCTTTTAGATGTTTAGCTAAACTGTTTAAAGAATCAAAGACTAGATTTTGACTTGAATCATCTTTAAACTCAGCTAAAATAGCTTTAGCTGCCGGATGTTTAACATTGTACACATCTCGTTTAGTTATAACTAAACTCTTAATTTGATCTAAACTAAGTAAATCAGTTTTAGTAGATTCCTCTATTAAATCCAAAGAAAAGAAAAAAGCATCTAGATACAAAGTACCTAAAGCTAAACAGTCATTTAAAGTAGTATGATGAATATTAATTAAATTATACATATGTTGTTTTGATTCAAATACATATAATAAAGTAAAGTTTTCACTGCTATAAACATAAATAGGTGTACCCCTTTGCTTACGAAGTCTCTCACGTATTTCTAGACTCATAGGTTCATGGTACCCAGAACTATTAGCTACTAGGTCTACGTTAAGATTTGGTTTTAAACTATCTATGAAATGTTGTTCTAATGCTACTACTTGTTCTAAACTTGATTTCTCATCCATAATATAAATAGTTAACTTCATGTTGCTAAACCCATATTTATTAAAATAACGTAAAACTCTACGTGCTTTAGTTTTAAGTATAGAAGGCATAAAATAAGAACTTATTCTGTTATACAGATTAATAGAATGACCCACATATACTTGTTTACCATCTAAACTTTCCCATACATAAACTCCTTTTTGCTTTTTAGTTACTTTAAGAATAATATCTCTATTGTTAAAAGGATCGTGAACTAAAACCTTAACATACTTATCTTTAGAATTTTCAGGATCTTTGTTATCCTGATTATTATTGAGGCTGGGGGCGGCTACGCCCCCAAAGCTCCCTATTGTTAGAGCATTATTACGATCCTCATTTATTTTACCTATTTTTACCTTACCTACACTCAGGGGTGTTACGGAGGAAAACGCACAAGCAAATTGTGATTTAAAATTAAATATATACAAATTTTCGACCATAAAGAATATCATTAATATAGCGTGAGCTGTAATGATACTATTATATAATTGGTTATCCGCAATATATTGAACACCTGGTCCACTTAATTCCATTCTAATTAATACAGAAAATGCTGTACCTAATAACCCTGAAAATAAAGCAAAAATTAAGTAGAATGTTCCTATATCTTTAGCATTTGTAGATCAAAATCATCTTTCAGTCCAAACTGATACAGATGACTTTTGACCATATATATCACTATTTCTCTCATTTACACTAATATCAACTCGATCTGAAACTTCCTCTGAATTATTTATTATATAATAATCCAGACCTACTTTATATAAATTATTATCTTGGCTGATCCTACGGAGGCGCAAGCTCGCAAGCTCCCGACTTCTCCTTATGGCTACTAAGTTAGCATGGCAAGAAGAAGTTAGGAATACGGATACAAAGAGCTAAATTACTTTATCCTTAACAGGATAAGTAAATATAGCTAGTTATAATTTAATTTTATTTAATTACTTATCTTATTTATAAAATCAATAATGTGAATTTTATAAACATAGAATAAATACTTGTATTGTAAAGCAGTAGAATGTTAGCTTAAATTAAGCAAAGTTAAACTTTAACTTTGCTTATTATAAGATTATGGAGGAATCGAACCTCGAACTTAAGATTTGCAATCAAAGTGTAGACCATCTACCTCATAATCTATACCATTTATATAAACATAGAAGCCATATAAAAACTTGTATTTTTTTTTTTTACCCTTATACCTGGCCAGACGAAATACACTTATCCTAACCGAAGGAGTACTTTGTCGTTACGCCGCCTTCGGGAATTCTCCTTGCTAACTGGCTGCTTCGCTAGAAGTACTTCGAGCGAAGCAGTCAGCATGGCGACTTCTCCTGCCATACTTCTGCGTAACCAGCCATACCCCCTCAAAAAAGGGTCAGGAGAGAAGTCAAGCAGTCAGAAGTTTGGCTGCCAGTCAGCCAAGCAGAGAAATATGCAAGCTTCTTATGACAAAATATAACAGGGATCAAGAGTAATTAGGCTTTTTTACTGATTCTGAACCCTAGGAAAGATATGAATAATAAAATTAGTCGATACCTATAAGGTTACGCCGGCTAAGTCAAAAAAATTACATAGCTAAATCCGACTTTTTTTTTATATATCCAGAGCTTGCTGGGGCGCAGCCCAACCCTTAATGAATAAAATAACTTAATAATACCGTAAATATTTTATGAAAAATATGGATTAGCATCCATACGAGGACCTATAGCTCTTAATAATTCGATGATAGTATTCTTATTATTAAGCAATTTGGTCTTTAATTCATTAATAAGGATATTATACTTAGGTAAATTTAAGCCATTTAGCTTATCTATTAAACCGTTAACTTCAACATGAAGTTGATTTAATGAGGAGCCGGCTCTAAAGACCCATTAGTTCAGAATACTCATAATTACTAATGTCGCCTATAGCGCCTATAAATTCGGCCAATAAACATTGAAAGTCAACCAAAGGTTTTAGATCTCCTTTAGTTAGTAATCCTTCAGTAGGGCTGGCGAAGCAAAGCTCGACTACTGAAGAAATTACTATCATATAACACATAACCAAATCTAAAAAAAATAAAAAAAGGGGCTAATAAGCTTACTGGTAAGTAGATTGCAGGATTAGCACCAAAAGCTAAAGCCGAATAACTTACGGGGAGGGCTGGCGAAGCAAAGCAAAGCTCCCCCCCGTAGAGAACGTGTAGAACTAAAAGATCTTTTCTTAATATTAGCTTTATTACTTAAAGCTAATATTTTCAATGTATAGCTACAAGATTTTAATTGACCGCATTCACTCTATTAAATTAACAAGTTTATGCTTAATCAATAAATATTCTTATACGAAAGTATAAGAATGGACTATATCTTCATCTTACTATTAATTAAATAAACTGTGGGGGGGAGCTTTGCTTCGCCAGCCCTCCGTTTCAGAAATTTACAGAAAATAATTAAATAAAACGCATCACGTATAGTCTCTGAGGATCCTATTCATAACGTGGCTTGTTATTTTGGTTTCCTGCTGATTTACCTAATCCAGAGCTTGCGCCTACCTATAAAAAAATTACTAGGAGCCGGCTCCTAAAAGCTTTAGGTGTTTCCACCATATAGTGATGTTTTAATCGAGCTAGCTAAATAAATTAAGAGATATTTAAATAAATAATTATAGGCGCGACTTCGTCTTAAAAATAGGCTACCCTCACTTTAAGACGGCGGGGGGGGGGGCGCAAGCTCCCCCCCCCCCCCCGAAGGCGAACTAAACTCTATTATAAAAAAGCAATTAAAGTTAGTTATTTTTACTTTTTAAATCTATTAGAGTATTTTCTAATAAACTTACCCCTGGTATTATAAATAAGAAATGTCCAAAATATAAGATTGTACTAATTTGTCCTAATAATATAAATGGATCTTCAACGTGTTTTGCACCAATTTGCATTAAGATTAAGAAATTAGCTACAAATATGAAGAAGGCTATTTTACTTATTGGTCTAAATTGCAGACCTCTTGATCTTCCTAAATCAACTATAGGTAAAGCTAATATTATTAAGATTGCGCTTAACATAGCAATAACCCCTAATAATTTATTAGGTATAGATCTTAAAATTGCGTAAAAGGGCAGAAGGTATCATTCTGGAACTATAGCTGGAGGAGTTTGCATAGGGTTTGCCATTATATAATTATCGCTATCTCCTAATACATTAGGCATGAAGAATACAAATATACTTAATACAAAAATAAAGATAAAAATAGTAATTAAATCTTTAAATAAGTAATATGGAGCCATAGGGATTCTATCATAATTACCTGAAAGTCCTAAAGGATTTCCAGATCCTGCTGTATCATGTAAAGCAATCATGTGCATTAATACTAAAGCTGCTAAAATAAATGGTAATACAAAATGTAAAGCGAAGAATCTATTTAAAGTTGCATTATTCACTGAGCATGTATGTTGATAGTCTCCGTAATTAGTTAAACTAATTACTCTCACTATTCTCAATAAATTACTTCATTGATCGGACTATATCTTAATCTTAAATATAAGTACCTAATTAGTAATTAGAAGGTATTTGGATTTTATTATTATATCTATCAATTTGTCTTAATTCTTTCAATCACAATAAATATTGTAATTTTTTATTACCAAGTAATTTAACAGGTGCAGAACGAATAAATTTTATAGTATTCTCTACTGATCTAACACTTGACACTTTTAATCTAAAACAATTAAATTTATCGCAATGAATAGCTGTAGTAAAAGAAAGATATGTACCTATAGCAGATAATAAAATTTCTCCATCTTTTTGAGAAACATCAAAACTAGCTACCAAATAATCTTCATCTTTTTTAAGTTTATATGTACTAAAGCAACCTTCAGCTTCTATAAATCCTATCAATCAAGATGAGAAATATGGAGCATTTATTATTGATTGAATATCATTTAAAGGTTTTGTACTTCTAGTATAAGGAGGTAATTCTGAATATTTAATAATATTAGAATTTAAACAATCTCTAAATCTTAAATAATCATATTGTTTGTTAGAAAACATAGGATATTTATCAAAAATAGGAAAAATAAATTCTTTTAAATGTTTTTTATTTCTTATTCTTAATAAAACCATTTCTATTTCTCCTCTTTTTCTAAAACTAACCTCTCCTACACCTAATAAACTTTTAATTTTATAAATTAATTGAACATCTTTAATAGATAATTCAATTCCTACTTCATATAATAAATAAATACCTTTTTTAGTTATTGAAAAATAACCATCACCTTCAAATAAACCAACAATATAAGCATATTTAAGATCTCCTGCGTTTAGTCTCTGAGAGGCTTCGAAAGTGGAAATACTTCTAACCCCTGCTGGTTGTCCCCGCGTCACTACAATTTTCACGTAAACAATTAAAAAAGTTAAGAGTAAAACGTATGTAATTTCTTTAATAGGGGATTTTCTAGCATTAAGCAAGATTTTTAATATTACGTCACCGTAATATGGTTCTATGTGTTTAAAACCTCCTCAAATGACAATGTAATGCGTATAATATTTAACTTATACTTTACTACCCTTACGGGTATATTTAGACTATATCTTAAACCTTCGTAATAATACGGAGATTTTGGGGGTATCGTGTCGAGCTTATTGTTAGTACTACTCACTCGTTAGTCGTTGAACGCTCTTAATTCCTTATATATACCGAATTAAGTTCCGCTACAAATAATCTAATAAACCGGAGGTAATTTATTAAATGTCCTTGTAATTTTCCCCATTGATCTCTAAAATATAATAAGATTAAAACCTTACTATTTTTAGGGAGCCCTTTAACATTTATTAATTTATATATTTTGCTATATTGCAGCATTATTTTTCATTAGGATAATTTAAAGTACTATAACGAGAACTTTCCCGTAAATTATTTAATCATTTCACATATTGAATATATTTCAATCCTACTAAAGGATGTAAGCCTGAAAATGAAAAGAAATTTATAACTTTTTGTACATCGGATTTAGAACTAACACCAAATTGATTAAAATTATTTGTTGTATCTATTTTTCTGTTAGTATTAAATATTAGTTTAAAAGCTTCAAATAAATTAGTATGTATTCTTTGTCTTAATTGAAAACAACCATCATTATTACTTTTAATAAAAAATGAACCTTCAGAACATGCAAATCCTACAATTCAATTTTTAAAAAAATGTAACAATGTATAATCAATTGGATTTTTAGGTATTTCAAAAACAGTTGGTATATTATTTAAACTTGGGATTTGACTATATAATTTAATATCGTTTTTCATAATAAACATAGCTAAATTAAACTGATCCATTCTAGTAATAGTTAAAAAGAAAATCTTATGGTATATAAGCAAAGGAAACAATATTTCTTGTAAATCTGTTTTATTAATTACTAATTTACAAGTTGGACTTCTTAAATCCTTATAAACATTAATTTTACCTATTTTTAAAACGGAATGAATATACTCTAAAGTAGAAATATCTTCTAAATGAAGAGATATTACCAATTTAATTGCTATGAAACCTTTAGATGTTTTAGTAACTTGAATATATCCATCTCCATCGATTAATCCTACTAAAAATGCTAAAAAAGATCCAGGGATTGATAAATATTCTTGTTTATCTAATTTTAAGGTTTTATTACCTTTTATTAAGGCATTTTTATGAATAGTACCTATTGTAGGTAGAGAAATATCCTTACTTAATGAAAATAAAACAATAGCAAAAAAACATAAACTAAGAATTGTTATGAGAATTTTTGACTCAACTATATCTTGCCCAATTCATGGAACGGCACTAATTAAATTTGTAATAACTGTAGCACCTCATAATGACATTTGCCCATATGGCAGTACATACATACTTACTTATTAACAAATTATGTTTAATAAGCTAGAATAACTTTGAATTCGTATATTCTATTAGTTAAATCGATTTAACTAAAAGTTTCGCCTGTGCATTAAGCAGCATTTCAGCCACCCATTAGTGACCCAGTCTGTCGCGATTGTTTATACAACCGACGATCTTAAAGTTAAAACTTCTTTGATCGTTTTCACTAATATAGCCAAATAATACTAAGTACTATTCTATATCCCTGTCGGGATATACCACTTTAATCTTTTTTTCTTTATAAAAATTGCAAAAAGATTCTTACTCATGGGACTATGATTTAATATAAATTAAAGTGTAATAAAATAACAATATAATATAATTATTTACTTGATAAATCTTTTACTATTCACTGTTTTTTGACTAAATTTTTTTCTGTTTTTAGTGCTCTTCTAATAGTTTTTTCGTCACAGTTTATAGATTTAGCTGCATCTAATATAGTAAGATATTCACCGTAAACAGTACCATTAAGATTATATAAAACAACGGGTCTTGTATGTGCAATACATTTTTTTTTAGTATCATCTGACATAGGAGATCTGTTCAAAGCTTTCTCTCTAATTTTCTCTATTGTTTCAAAAGAAAGCTTTTTACCTCTATTTAAACTACCTATCATTTCTCGTCTTGCATCGCTATATAAATCTTTCATTTTTTGACGATCTACCTCAGTATGTTTATAACCAAAACTAGAACCTGCTTCAGTTAAAATATTATAATTAGGCAAGAATAATTTTAAATATTTATCTTCTAAATCCAGCAATTCTTTGTTATTTTCTTTTGTAACAATATTAGGATATAATTCTAATATAATAAAAGCGAAATTAGTTAAATCATATTTTTTTACCGCTAATTTCACTATTTTGCTACCACGATAATAAATTAAATGATTACTAAATCTAGCATAAAATCTATTAGTAGCCGCAGAACCTATATAATAATCTTTAGTTATTTTATTAATTATCATGTAAATCCCACTTAAACCTTTAGTTTGATCTAAAATTTCTTTTCTAGTTGTTTCTAAACCTAAATTTTCAAAAGTATACACAGGATCTAAACCTAATTCATTTAATATAGTATTCAATCTTTCAGATCCTGTTTCTGGGCTACGACAGGTGTAGCCGCCATAACTACTTTTAGTTCTTGTACTATATTTTCTTGTACCGATATCGTTAAGACAAACCCGATATATTCTTTTATTATTTAATCTATTACACTTTATATTTTGAATATTACCGATGTATTCCTTACTTGGATGTATGAATATATTACTTTTTAGATATAAATTTTGTATAGTACTATATACAGTAATTCCAAAAAGTATAACTACACCGTAAATACTTATATTAAACCATTTTGGGCTATGTTGATAACCCAAGAAAGCTGTAACAACTAAAGCAATAAATATTATAGTTCCTATAGCTCAAGTTAATGTTCTTGGGGCTCTGTAAGATCCGTAATATATACCTCTTCCTATATGTAAGTACACTAAGAAGAAAAATGCTGAAGCAGTGTTAGCGTGTAAATAACGTACTAATCACCCATTGTTTACATCTCTCATAATATGCTCTACACTATTAAATGCTTCTAAAACACTAGGGTTGTAATGCATAGCTAAGGTAACTCCAGTTACTATTTGAATAACTAAACAAACAGCTAATAATGAACCAAAATTTCACATATAACTCAAATTACTTGGTTGTGAAGCATCTATGATATATCCATTAGCTAATTTTAATAAAGGATGACTTTTTAATATTCTCATTTTGTATTTTTTTTTTTTTATAATTAACAGATTATAAAGATCGTTAAACCAATAGACCACCTTAAACAATGCTTTTTAAAGCATTGTTTTAATTATAACACCCTATCTTGTATAGTATACATTTAATTAAAGAATTCTTTTTTTTTTAGTTTATGTAAACACCTCTTATTCCTTTAATAAAATATATTTAATTAAATAAGATTTTTTAACATATTACCTTTTATTTATTTATACCACTACGTGGGTAAGCCGCTTATATAGCGAGGGAAGCGCTACTCACTATTACTAATCCCGACGAAGTACCCTGGCCAGCCGAAAGTGGCATCAGATTGAATTGAGGCTTAGTCCGAGGGCTGGCGAAGCAAAGCTCCCCGGACTCAGCAAGCTACAGCTCCGTATTTTTTTTTTTTCTAAGATTAATCTCAGCGGTGAAGTAGCCAATAGAAGCAAAATTTGTAAAATCTAAAGTTTAGATTATACAATTGAAAAAAAGATCCCCCCCCTTACGACCCCTCCCTCTCGAGGCGCAAGCACCGAATTTAATAAAATTTATAAAGTAAAACCCAGCTTTTAATATATTTTTTTTTTGTTATACATTTGATACAAATAATAATACCTAATAGTGACATTTGCCCATAAGGTAAAAAATTATAAAATACTTTTATATTATTCATCCTGCCACACAAAGTACGCTTATCCACAAAATGGGCTTCGTTACGGCGTAACCGTACGAAGTCATAAAGACTTCGTCATCAGGATAGATAAAAAATTAAACTATATGATCTAACATAATATTATAATAATACTAAGCTCACTATATAGTTACTCACCACGAACTTATTGATAATGATATGTTCGCAAAAGAAGAATAGATTATCCCCCTCCGTCCTGACTGGCGACTTCTCCTGACTGACTTATCAGCCTGACTACGAAGTCAGTATGGATGACTACGAAGTCAGTATGGCCAGTCAACCAGCGGGAGTACTTCGTCAGAAACCTAACGAAGTACAGTTTGCTGGCAGAATAGGGGGGGGGGATTGCTATTAGCAATCCCTCCCCCCCCCCCCCCACTACGAAGTACCAAAGGCACGAAGCGGTGATTAAACACAGTAATAACAGCATATTAATTTAGACTGTAAATTAAGGTTGAAACACTATAATGTAAACCATCTAAAATGAAACTAGGATATATTCCAAACAAAACAGTAAATAATACTAATATAAATAAGATAAAGAATTCTCTTTTATTAACGTCACTTATATTTTCTTCGAAGAATTTACTAAATGAACCACCAAAAGCTATTCTGTTAAACATATATATTGTATAAGCAGCTGAAAGCACTATAGAAGAAGCGGCTAAAGCTCCCAGTATAGGTAATCTTTCAAATGCACCGTATAGTGACATAAATTCACCTACGAAATTTAGAGTTAAAGGAGTTCCGCAATTCGCTAAGCAAAGAATTAAGAACAGTACTGAGAACAGCGGCATTAATTGAGCCATTCCACGATAAAAAGCAATATTTCTAGTACCTGATCTATCATATAAAACTCCACCAGCACATATAAATAGACCACTAGAAACAAATCCGTGACCTAAACCTAAAAGTATACTTCCCTCTATTCCTTGGATTACATTACTAAATTCTCCTATTAAATATACTGCAGCATGAGACACAGAACTATAAGCAATTAATTCTTTTACGTCTGTAGTTCTTAGTGTACTAAAACTAGCGTATATAATAGTAATCACCCCTATTAAATATACTATGTAAGTATAGTTTAATGAAGCCTTAGGTAAAATAGGTAATATTAATCTAAATATACCATATAAACTCAATTTTAAAACAATAGCAGCAAGAACTATACTTCCTCCTAAAGGAGATTCAACATGAGCTCTTAGTAATCAATTATTTAAAAAGATTGTAGGAGTTTTTACCGCAATTGCAATAAAGACCCCGCAAAATATAAATAATTGTGTAGTATAATCAAAATTAGTTTTAAATAAAGCATCAAAATCTGTAGTTCCCATTATAGAAGACATAGTTAATATTGATAGTAGTAAAAATAAAGAACTTCCTAATGTGTATAAAAATATATAAAAACTAGCTCTTACTTTATTACCAGATCCAAATAAACCTATTAATAAAAATAAAGGAGGTAGTATACTTTCGAAAAATATATAGAACAATAATATATCTAAAACTAAAAATACAGCTAATAATAATGTTTCTAATAATAACATAATTATTAAATAAGATGTTATATTTTCAGTTATAGAATTTCAATTAGATAATAATGCTATAGGCATTATTATTGTAGTCAATAATACAAAGTAAATAGAAAGTCCATCTATTCCTAAATAAATATCAAAAAAACTCATATCGTGATATTCTTGTACAAATTGAAATTGGTTACTGCTAAAATCAAATGATATATAAATAATTAGAGATATAATTAAATTAAGAATAGAAGTACCTAGAGCAATCAATTTTAATATCTTAAAATCGGAGCTTACACCGATACGACTAGAATAGGCGAAATCTATAGCTTTATTCTCATCTATCCGAAGGTTAGATAAAGCAAAACCCTGATCCCCCGTGTCCGAAGGCTGGATACGCAGAATTGATCTTTCATGAGATCTTCCGGCACAAATTAAAAGTATACCTAAAAGAGGTATGAATAATAAACTGGATAATAACATTTTTTGGTTAAAAGTCAATATATTTCCTAAATTACTAAAGAAGTAAAAATGTTTACATCATCAAATGGAAAATTCCATGATAAAAAAGTAGATTCTATTAATCTAAAATAAGTTTATACTAACTGGAAATATATCGAAACTAAATAAAATACAAGGTACAAATATAATTATAGCAAATAAAATAGGCAATAAAACTGTTCAACAGAACGCCATTAATTGATCAAAACGTATTCTAGGGAAAGACGCTCTCGCTCATATAAATACAAAAATCATAATAGAACTTTTCAGTCCTAAAGTTAAACCATATAATAACCCTTCTAAATTCGGATTATTTAATATATATTCTATATAATATTGCGCTGGCCCTCTATTTTCTAAAAAATAAAAACCAGGATTATTAGAAATTTCATAAACATAGCCGCCACTATAACCATAAAAATTTAATCAACTATCAAAAAATAATTCAAAATAAATATAATCTATAAAACTTATTAAATAAGAAATAGAGTATATTGGTAAGTAACCACCTAAAAACAATAAACTAGTTAATATACACATTAATACTATACTTCCGTATTCTGCTAAAAAAAAGAATACAAAAACAACTGCAGCGTGTTCTGTCATAAATCCACTAACTAACTCTGATTCCAAAAAAATAAAACAACCATATCTAATCTTGTATAGGTTTAAACCGATAAGTTTTATTATATACAAGACCCGAATTTAAATACTTACCTACTGTAACCTTAGAAACATCTAAATGTTTAGCTAGCTCTACATTATTATTAAACTTTAAAATTAAGTTGCCATCTAAATCATAAATACCGAGCTTGCGCCAACCTAAAGGATATTTATTCTTTTTTTCACTCATAGAAGCCTTAGCGGCTTCACTATGTTTTTTACCAAATATAGGATTTAATTCACCTGGTTTACTAATTAAATCTAGTGCTTCTTCAGTATGAGTTTTACCAAACATAGGATGATTATTTTTATCTTTATAATAATCAACCATCTTTAATCTTGCTTCTTCTGTATGTTTATAACCTAAAGAGCTTGTAGCTATAGCTTTAAAATTGTAAAGATTATTAAAATTAAATCTGTTAATATAACTAGTCTCTAGACCAGTTAAAGCTTTATGACTTATAATTTTACTTTCATATGTTAAATATTCATATATACAAAATTTAAATTGATCTAAGCCATACTTAGTAAATGCTTTTTGTAAAGCAAGATTAGACTTTTTATTTTCCAGATGTTCATTAAGTCTTAAATAAAAATCTTTGGCACTTCCGATATATTGATTACCATTGACTGTATTAATAAAAGAGTAAATACCTCCTTTGTCTAGCTTGCGTAGTTTTCATATTTTTATATGAAAACTTTTAATAATATTCTAGAAGATTTAATACAATCTTTATTATCTAGATTATTAATAGTTAAAATAGGAACAGGAAGTAAATCAGATGATTGTGAATCTAATTTTGAAGTAGAATAATATCTATAACTAGCTACTCTACAAACTTTTAATCTAGATATCGTAGTAAGATAACTTAAATAGTTCGCACCTAAGGTAGTAACGGTAGAATTCATATTTATATATGATTTCATTTTTTTATCTTTTTGTATTTACATACAAATTTGGACTATACCTTATCTAATATAAATACTTATATTAAATGATCACGTCTAGTCTCTGAAGGTTTTAACATTATATGTTAACTTCCCTGCTGATTGTCCTATTATTAAAGGAGTTTCCAGCAATTTGTGATCTTTAATGAGGCCAAATCATATTAGTAGCCTCAGCTAAATCAAAAGGAGCACGATTAGTTTCCGCAATCGATCCTATGAAAAAAATAATAAAAATAGGCAATAAAGGTAATATAAATCAAACAGCTCTTTGACTTTCTGTTACAACAGTTAGATTTAAGCTACCTGTTAACATTATAACAATTAATATAGCAGAACTCAATACTAACTCATAACTAATTAACTGAGCTGTTGATCTTAAAGATCCTAAGAATGCATATTTACTATTTGCACTTCACCCAGCTAATAGTATTCCATATGTAGCTAAAGATGAAACTGCTAACATATAGAATATACCTAAATTCATGTCATTAATTGATAAACCTGGTCCGTAAGGTATAACTGCATAACCTAAAAGTGCGAAAATTAATGTAATTACGGGTCCTAAAAAGAACAATATCATATTAGCTTGTGTAGGTGCAACATATTCTTTTAAAAGAAGTTTTAAGGCATCAGCAAATGCTTGAAGTAGTCCGTAGTAACCTACAACATTAGGACCTAATCTTCTTTGCATACTGGCCATAGTTTTTCTTTCTGCCACTGTCACATAAGCTACCGCAAGTAAAGCAGGCACCAGCACTAAAACAACCTCGATAAGCGATACTATTGTTGGAATCATAAACATTTTTTTATTAAATAGAAATATTATTTTATAAGCACATGATAGCATATACTAATTTGTATACCTTCAGAGAGATAAAATAATCAGTCAACCATAACTTTAAGGCGTAAACGCTCTTTCTACATTATGGATTATTTTTTTTTAGAGGAGGGCTGCGCAAGCTAAAGCTCCGCCCCCTCCTTACTTGCTCTCATTTTAGATTCGAACTAAAATCATTACCACCTTACTATATTTACCTTTTTATGATTAAGTTACCAGACAAAACTAGAAAGCAAAACTTAAATACTAAATATTATATTTTATTTTAATTTTATGGCTAAATTTATAGTTAATCTTCTCATTTCAGACTCGAACTAAAATCAGGATATTAGAAGTATCCGGCTCTACCATTGAGCTAATGAGAATTATAGAAGGAATACCCCCCCCCCCAATTACGTAGTCCTAAAAAAGACCTTTTATTATTTTAATAGTCCATCCTCGGGGGGGGGAGCTTTGCTTCGCCAGCCCTCGCACCCTAAAAGAGTGCGAACCCCTACTACGTCGAGGAGAAGAAGCGTACGACGACTTCGTTAGGAGTACTTATGACAAAGTATAGACTACGACGAAGTACTCCTTCATGCATGCTGCGCCAGCCAGTTTGGCCAATACAGTAAGGACAGAAGTAAGGCAAAAATATGCCCTCCTTGTTATAAGGTTATAAGAGAGAAACTCTATTTTAGGCGCTAGTCCGAGGGCTGGCGAAGCAAAGCTCCCCGGACTCAGCAAGCTCGCTCTCCATATTAAAATTTTCCGTCGAAGAATTATCTTGGCGCGATTCGAACGCACATTGTAGAACACCAAAAATTCTAGACTTACCCATTAGTCCACAAGATATTTAGGGTAAATACCCCCCTGTTTACGGAGTATATATGGTATATACGAAGACACCTACATTATTAAATAAATACGTATTTATTATAACTTTAAAATAATAAACTAGTCCAGCCTGCCTAACTTCATAGGAGGCAGGCTGGAGAGCTGTACTTCGTATCCCGAACGAAGTTCGGGATCGGGCTCCTTCAGGTGAGGGAGCTATATAAAAAAAAATGTATTTTTTTTATTAGCCCTCCGCCCCACACAATATTGCGGTTAAATAATTAAAAGTTAGCTCATAATCATAAATTAGGGTAAAAAATCTCGAGCTTTAGCTTGCGCAGCCCTAATTAATAACCTTAAAAATGGAGCTTGCGCCTCCCCCTCTGGGCGCAGCGCCCCCCTCTATTTATTGAGGGGTCCTATACTTCTTGATCCCGAACGAAGTTCGGGATCAAGAAGTATGGCTGGTATTTGCTCCTAAGATACTGAACTTACTTGCTTATTTACCCCTTTTTAGTATTCTAAAAAGAGCCAGGTAGAGAGTTTTCCTCCTAACTAATAAGGAAAAGTGGACATACTGCCTAGCATTACAAAGTAAACCAGGATAAGAGCCCAACTTGACTACTTCATAGCTAGGGGTTCGCAAGACAAAAAAAAAAATACATAGGGAGAACAGGACTTGAACCTGCAAGATCTCGCGATCAGATAAGCCTAAATTACCTAAGTTTACCAATTTCTTCATCTCCCTTATAAGATGGGGGGGGGGGGTTTACTACCCCCCCCCCAGAGGGCTGCGCAAGCTAAAGCTCCGCCCCCATACTAAATTCACCAATTTTATAGTACCTTCCCCCCCCCTATACTTACTGGCCACTTCGTCGTCAGCCATGAAGGCTGGACTCACGAAGGACAAAACTAGTTCGTAGGGCGCTCCGCCATACTTCTGACGACGAAGTCGCCATACTGACTACCATACTACTCCTGCCTAGGCATACTTCGTCAGCACCCAAAGGGGTATGGATGGCCAGGAGTACTTCGTCGTCAGTATAGGAGGCTGGCAGAGAAGCCGAGTAAATAAAAATGTATATTTTGCTTTCATGACGAACGCAGTTCGCCTAGCGACCTGGCCCTAGACTTACTAAGTCAGGACTGCCATAATTTTTACGAGCCGGCTCCTAAAAAAAAAAAAAAAATAATAAAGAATAACTAGACGAAAAATAGTCCTTTGGCCAGATACTAATTACGGATATTTTGCTCGAGATAAGACTTGAACTTACAACCAAAGCAGCTTCAATGCTCTGCTCTACCAATTGAGCTTCTCGAGCTTACACACCTTAGTTTTCTTTTAACTACAATACTGTCAGAATATCTATTTGGTCATAAGATCTGACCCCCTGACGCTCCGCTATCGCGTCAAGGTATGTGTGTCATCCGTGTGTAACCCTCCTACCTTCTACCACACTACACTCCATGTCGCGAATATGAAGCTACCCCCATTATATATTACATATTACATATTACATATTACATATTACATATAGATTGTATATAAATGAGTAAAAATTCTTAATCCCCGGCTGCCATACTACTCCTGCCTGGCCATACTTCGTTAGCACCCAAAGGGAGGGTAAGGATGGCCAGGAGTACTTCTCGGCGAAGTACCGAAAGCAGTCAGCATGTACTGACTTCGCCAGGCGGGATACAAAGGTACCATCTACTAATAAATAAACGATGGAGACACCAGGAATCGAACCTGGGATACTAATATGCAAAATTAGAGTTTTACCAAACTAGACTATATCCCCTAACCTAATCTCGCCCCCAGCCGGTTCTATATATTAGCCTGATCAAGTATGGGTAGCTAAAAAGCTTGCTGGTACGCTATAATTTTTAGGAGATTGCTCCTACTTCTTTTTTTTATTGAGAGCGAGGAACTTTGTTCGCGCCTTCATAAAAATAAGTCCAGCCAGTCAGGACCGCTTAAATTTAAATAATTACTATAATAATTCTATCTGAGAGGTGACTTGAACACCTACGATATTAAATCAGAGCATTTTAAGTGCCCACTGTCTACCAATTCCAGCACTCAGATTAAATATTGAGGGCTGAGGCTAAGAAGTCGCCTTAGCAAGCTCCTCAATATTAGTTAAACATAATTTGTTTAATAATAAAGTTATTTATTTAAATATAGTATGCAAAAAACTTTTTATTACTTTCTTATATACTTATACTTTTATGAAGGCGCGAACAAGGTTCCTCATATTGT
>JAMPTR010000004.1:0-39229 GCA_023703485.1 Diaporthe caulivora
CAGCTGGATTGGTCATGTTCTCGCCGGCAACACCGCTAATTAAAGGGCGCCGAGTCACGGGTGGTGCGGGCCAAGGCTCCTCGCTCCGAGACGGAGGAAGAGGCTGTAGACTGACTGATGCGGCTCTCACGAGTGAGCCATACTTGGTTGGCCTGAGGAGGCCGTCAGGCAAAGGTGCGCTTGCTGCCGATGAACATATACGGAAACACAATATAGTTGTGACGTTTTCCGGTCGAGTCGACCTCACAGAAGGAACTGTGGATGGCAGCCGTGAAAACACATTTCGCCAAGAGGTTAGTCAGGGGAAGAGCCGGAGGATTACTGATTGATTTATATGTTGGATGAGGCTTGGCTTTTTCTTGCCCCCAAGGCGAGTAATGAGACCTTGCCCAAATTGAGCAGGCGACAAGTGGGTTCTCCCGGCTTAGCGACACTTTAAACGGGCAGGTCAACTCAGTCAAGAATAGTATGCCGAGTCAGTTTTCTGAACAGGGGCTCCGGCGAAGGGGGGCTTCGCCAAGGTGAACAGCCCTCTCAAAGACACGCCTGCAAGATGTTGGCCTGCCTTACGCGTATAGACAGTCAGGCCGGTCAGGCATGTCTGGTCCTCCACAGCAAAGGCCACTGGGGCACAGTATATGACGCTATTTATCCCATATAAGATGGGCCACCCCGTCTATCATGGAGTCACAGTCCCAAGACTCATCTGGACATGGTAACCAAGGGTACATACTCAACTTAACTTTCATTTCTTGTTCCCAGGCTGTACCACTGTATATATCACAGCCATGGATTCGCCACGCTCTTTTGGACGCTTCGTCGTCGCCTCGCTCTTTTACCTCGCCCCTGCTCTGGTCGGTGCTCAGGACACCGCCAGCAAGGGCGCTGCTCTTCAGGAATGCCTCAACACCGCCGGTGTCCGCAACATCGTGAGCACCGACCCCAGCTGGGCCGACGAGACAACTGGTTTCCAGAAGCGCATCAAGGTCGACCCCGCGGCCATCTCCTTCCCGGAGGACAATGACCAGATTGCGCTCTCTCTCGACTGCGCCCGCAATGCCTCCGCCAAGGCCACCGCCCTCGGAGCTCACCACTCCTTCCAGGCCTACGGCTTCGGTGACCCGGGTAGCCTAGTCATCAGCATGGCTGCTTTCAACTCGGTCTCGTACGACGAGACCACCCAGCGCGTCACCTATGGCGGTGGCTCTCACGTCGGCCCCGTCCTGAAGTATCTCTGGGACACAGCAGGCCGCCACTTCCCCCATGTCCGCGGTGCTCACGTTGGTCTCGCCGGCTCCAGCATCGGAGGTGGCTTTGGCTCCAGCTCGCGCCACCTCGGCACGCCCATGGACAACCTCGAGTCCATCGAGTACATGCTGTACAATGGCAGCATTGTCACAGCCACCAAGGGCTCCGACCTGTTCTGGGCTGCCCAGGGTGCCGGCGCCTCCTACGGTATCATCCTCTCCGTCACCACCAACACCCACAAGCCCCTCTTCGACACGGCCGTCAACTTCACCGTCTCCATCGGCAGCGTCGACGTCGACGCTGCCGCCAAGGCCCTCATCGCCGTCCAGGACTTCTCCCTCAGCACGGACTGCCCCGATGAGCTCGCCCTCCGCTGGTCTCTGAGTGCTCCCCCTTACACCGGCACAGGATATTTCTACGGCAACCCTGCCGAGTTCGACGCCGTCATCGCCCCCCTCGCCTCCACCCTCAAGGAGATCGCCCCCGACACCACCGTCGTTCAGAAGTCCGAGCTCCCCTTCTGGGACATGGAGGTCGCCGTCGCCGGCGCGGGCATGAATCAGCCCGAGGGCGGCAGCCTCGGCGGTCGCTCGTTCTACACCCAGGCCCTGACCACCACCACCGACCACCCCCTGACCGTCGAGCAGGCCAAGATCCTCTTCGAGAGCACCACCCTCGCCTTCAACCGCACCGACCTCAAGAAGTCCGGGTTCCTGGATCTGTGGGGCGGCGTCTCGCGCGACATCACCGACGCCGACACCGCCTACGCCCACGGCAAGAACCTCTGGCTCATCCGCTGGGAGGCAAACTCGGTCGACGCCTCCAGCTACCCGGCCGATGGTACCACCTACATGAAGGGGCTCATCCAGCCCTTCGAGGAGGCCCTCGTCGCCGGCGGCGCCCCGCTCCGCGGCTTCGTCAACTACGCTGACACGGAGCTCACCGAGGCCGAGTGGAGCGCCCGTCTCTATGGCGACAACTTTGACCGCCTCAAGCAGATCAAAGCTGCTATTGACCCCGAGGGGCTCTTTGTCAACCACAAGCAGGCCATCCCGCTGCCTTAAGCGCATTGCGTCCGAAAGGAACTATTTTAGCGAGGAAGGCAATTTTACAAAAATGACCTGAGTATGGCGTCAGACGTCCCTCAGCAACCAATAAAACATACATCTTGCCCAACTCCAGGGGTCTTACTGCGTCGTACCAATAGCAACAATGAAATAGTGACGTGTGCTGAGCGAAAGTGAACACTCGAAATCTGACTCGAAAAAGAAAATCAAATTGAAACAGGTGGAACCAAGTTTCACAAAATCGCCTGCCTCGTAGCGCGGTAGGAGGTGCAGTCCCAGATCCTCAAGCTCATCGTCTCGCTTAAATTTGCCGAAAATATGTGCAGAGAAGCTTGCTGTACACAGAGTTTCCGCCACGCCAGTGGTGCTTAGATGTCGAGTGAAACCGTGGCACATGAGTCTGACAACAGATCTGTGCTAGTTGCGGTTAATCTCTGTCTCGGGTATTCGTCGTAGTACTGTAAGTCCTCCCTGAGCGTGCAAGTGTGCCCTCGGATCCAGGATCCGAAATCCTCCCAACCTTGAGAGATGGTGAGTGGCGCGGCTTCTACATGAGCCCCCATCTTCTATGAAAATCACGATGAGATCTAACCAAATGTATGAATGAAGTATACACTCGCGGATGCAAGACAGGGAATCTAATCGTGCCTCAATCTCTCTATGATCACCCTCCTAACAGCCGTCGGCGCCGTACCGACCATTATCGGCACGACGCAGGCCATCGAGCATGGCCAGCGTCAAAATATGAGAAGACAGCACCGCGGACGCAGAAGCAATCTGGTAGCCACCCTCCCACGAAAAGACTCGTACAGTGCCCTTTTCGATGGCGCCAGAGTCGTATTGAAGAACCACAAGCTGTACATTGAGACAGTTTCCAGCCTCCCCGCGAGCACCCAAGACGCAGCCACACAAGATCCAAGCATTCCCTCGAACGAGGATGAAGAAGAAGAGCTCAGTGTCGCTGGTCATCTCTTTTCCGGCTTCTACCTCCCGCACCCGGTCTTTCAGGATCAGTGGGCCCATCAGGGCCTCAGGGGCGAGGGCCTGGTGTCAACGATCAGGGACGAGCCCCCAGACCTCAACTGGATCTACGTGGACCGCGACACGTACGAAGTCAAATACGGCTCACGGACCGAGTCCGCGGACCACCTGTTGGGGCCGTGGGACTGCACCGAGCGCGAGCGGCGCGTCACCTTCGAAGGGTGGGAGGGCTTCCTGGCCGTGGAGGACGAGCCAGGGACACAACCGGGCGAGTGGTCGCTGTACTTTGACCGCGATAACGATGGCCTTGGTTTTCGGGCGGTGCGGAGCTTCGCTGTGCTGCTTAGTCGGCAAGAGCCGCTGAGGAGCAGGGAGTTGAGGGATGAGGAGGCTGAGAGGGCACGAAGGCGGGCTGGAGGGGAGTAGTTTAGAATCAGAATTAGAATCAGAGACTAGTGAAGCTCCATTGATTTGGACGACTTTGAAATTGATGCCTCTGTGAAAACCCAAGTAATTATGCATCGATTTTGCAAGCCGGGGAAACAAAGCAGTGTGGACACCTGATCTGTCTCAAGCCGTTTGCCTCGAGTTTTACACACAAGAATCTTCCAAAGTTCTGATGAATCGTGATATTGGTTCGGTGCGAAAGATCCGACAGCCATGTTGCGCACCAAAGAACTATGATATATCACTGTCAGGAACTACGAAACACAATCGTCACAAAATTGACCAACATATATATGCGTCGGAATAGAGTCGGAATGCCTACAGCAACCCGATATGCACCGTCCCGTGGACCTCCAAGTCCAGTTCGACCCTGAGCTTTACCTTCAAGTCCAGGTCGACCATGATTTTGAGACTGGGCTCTTTCGGCTCTTTCTCCTTCTCTCCTTCTCCGGGTTCCGCTTCTCCTTTCGGCTTCGCTCCTGATTTTGCCTGCGGAAAGTGGAACCGTCAGCTAGATAGCACTGCATGTTGAGTATCATGAGTAAACAAGAAGGTGTCGTTAGCTCTAGTGTTTGGTAGGCGCACCATAGCTCTCGCGCCCGCTATCGTGGGCTGCGAATCTGATGTTGGATCATCCTGAGTAATACCCTGTGCTTTCTCAGTGGCTGGCGATATTTTGAGCGCGTCTTTTTTGGTGTCAGCCATCGCGGGGGCGTACGCTTTTGGTGACCGTGAGGGCGTTCATGTCACAACCCATCTGGAACGAAGTTCTGTGAGCGGAGACTCAGTATTTCAAATATTAATGCCGATGACCGCGGCCCGCAAGCCTACGACAAGCAATTCCACGAGGCTTGGAGGTGTTTACTCATCCTGTGTTATTCTCTCTGCCCCTGTCAATTTCCGCCAGTGTCGCAATCACCGCCTCCTACGACATCCTGTGCACATGTCTCCAGCTGTACGCCTGTGCACATTTGGCATCGTGAAATGAGAGGCCATTGACTCCGATTTGCGATGTTCGACGCATGAATGTATAATTAGGCGACAAGTGTCAATCCAGGTGCTCATCTGACAATCTTGCCATGCCTCTGAAGCAAGATGATGTGACACAGACTCATGCAGCAGGGACGCAGAGATCTCCCTTTGTATACCCAAAAATACACACGGAATGAAGTCATCTGGAAGCCACCTGGGCAGCCTGTGGTATCTTCTCAACGGTCTTGTCTAAGCTAGGCAGTAGACCATCACACGAGCCGCACTGTCCACACCGCTGCCAGTATTTTCTAGCTTGGTAGATGACAGTGTTTATTTGGGATGAGGGTAATTAGTAGCAGGTGAGAGTCACACAATATCCACGTGCGAGCCTCTACAACCCTCGTGAGCAATCATGGACGACGATTGTCTCACTTCACTCCACAACAGGAGCGCTAGACGTGGAGATACCGTGCCCAACCCCTGGAAGTTCTGAGGCAGGATGCTCTAGTCTCAGAGTCCAGGAAACTCGCGGGTGTTAGTTATGGACACGCCAAAATTAGTTGCTATCACCACTCATTCGTGTCACCAATAAGCTGCAACGAGTCGCCTGATTTACCTCGTTTCAGAGCGTTGGTACAATATATTTCACATTGAAGCGCAATCGACAGTGAAATCGGAAGTTATATCATAACCTGGAACTTATGTGAAGCCCTAATCATTGCTCATCAGTCTCGCTCAACCCAACCTTTTCAAGAATTTTGAAGATGCTGAATACAATATTTCATCCGCCCACGCAGTAAATGATGCATTTTCCAGCAGCCATTGATTGGTCCCCTGCAAAGCGTTAGAGACTTGGTTTCGTCGTGTGAATAAGTCATCAAACTTGAGCGCCTCGAGACATTCTACGGACTTTGATCAGCAGAGCTACTTGCTCGCAGTCGTTCCATCTTACCTAGATATTCTGTGTCCTCGTCGACGCTTGCCAACGTTGACCCACCCCAATCGCCCACGGCCGTTGCTGAATATCGCTGGCCAGCGATTTAGACATATATCCCCATGCGCTCCAACTCTGTTCTGGTCCGAAGGAGGTCATCGGCTGTCGAGTTACTTATCAGATCGTGGATATTATTCACAACAGACAGCAGTGTTGTCTTCACCCGGGCAGGTGTCGAATCCAGAACGAGGCGCAAAATGCTCAATAAGTTGCTTAGGCTTGCTTCATTGAGATTCGCTGCCATCAGACGCCGCTCGTGAAAGCTCGCTTGAGCGATGCCGAGAAGCCAGGTGTCTCTCGCTGCGAAGAAGTGAATCAATACTTGACACACTAGACTGCGCACAACATCGGTCATTGCTCGGAGTGCGCTGCGGGAACAGTCTGCGTATGCCACGCTGACTGCACCGTGGGCTGCGGGGGTAGGGAACGTGATCCATGAAGCAGGAAGGGCGCCGATCAGTGTTTTCCCGAAGCCTTGTAAGGTGCGATGAGTGATAGGGTAATAAAGGCAACCGCCTTTTGATTCGACCCAGTTTCGGTAGTTCTTGGTGTTCGTAAACCAGGCCAGAACTTTCGAAGTGTCTGCAATGTTGAACATCTTGCTGAGAAGGTTGGTGTTTCTCCAGAAAGACTGAAGATTTTGATCTTGGCAGTTAACCAGCGCGATTTTGTAACTGGCAGATATTTCTATGACCGTTAGCTAGTGGGTGATTTGAATATGAATCTTCCTCAACTCACGATGGGTTTGACCAAGTCTCGCAGAGCAGTTCCTCAATATTTCGAGGCATCGGAAGACTCGACATTCGATCGGGTCGCACTGATGATCTCTTTGACTTTGCTGTGATCTTCCAGCCCGATTCCCTCTAGTCCCCTGGTGACATTGAAACGGAAATACCGCGGTGAGCTATGTAACTTGGGGTGATGACGAGCAAAGCCTTCAGCGGTTTTCTCCGTGTCGGTAGCTATCTTGACTAACTTCGCACCGATACTGACTGGTCATCTCCAAATGGCCTAAGTGTCAGTATTCCTGTCCCAATGGAGACCAAACAGGATATGTTGTCGTCCAGGTCCCAGGAGTCATTGGCATTGGGGCTGAAATATTCCCGAGCCTCGGCCCAAAGCTCCATGATTGGATTGTTAGCCGGAGTCGCCCCATCAACGACTTCCTCATTGTGAATTTCAACGGGGTCAAAGAATGAGATCGCTGCGGATGTGGCTCGCGCAGCTTGCCAGATAGCTGTAGTTCCGGACAAGCCGTCTGAGCGTTCATTCTGGTGATAACTATGTAACAAAGCTGTTCGCCCTGTTTGTTTGCTAGTTGCACAAACGAAGCTGTTGAGACGATACTTAGCTAAGTTATTTTAAATTTTCCTTGGAAAGAAAAAAGATGTACCCGCGTTTTGGCTGAAGACGCACTAGGTTCTTGCAACATAGCATCTTCACGGGGACCTTTGTTGCGTAGCATGTGCTTGACAGCGGCCTCAATAGCAGCAGCATGGTCAAATCTTCCTTGAAATTTTCCTCTGAGATTCAAACGATGATGGAGCTTGGTGAATATTTGTGGTGAAATCGCCGCGTAGGTGTTGATGCATTCCTCGACGGTCATTTCAAGGCGGCCGAGCATGAGGGCGATCAAGCCACCAGTTGATGTCCCCACTATCACGTCAAAAAGGTTGCATGGTTTCGGTGGATCGTCCGGGTTGATGGACTCTACCAATTTCTTCAGAACATAGAGAGATGATAATCCTCTGACGCCTCCTCCGTCCAGGCTGAAGAGGTAGAGGCTTTGACCGGAACGACCAACCGATGTACCGGCCATGACGGCAAATATGATGCGACAAGTGTCAAAGCCAATTGAGGAAACGAGAATTTTTTGATTAGCATTAGATGATGAATGCAGCCCAAGGTTGTATTCTGTGATACACTCTGAGCGAAGGATCCGAGGCCTTTCGTAAGCCTGAATATCTACCAAGGTATGTTGAAGTTGAGGCTCAGCTGACGCAGGGATCCGTCAATTTGTTCCGACGGCGGGGCTGCTGATACCGCACATGCACGCGTGACCTCGGAACCCGTGAATGCGTTTCAAACGAAGATGATGATGACCTCGGGACCTTTGAAGATGATCTAAATGTTATGCGGACGCATGCACCCACTTGCGAAACACTGATACCGGATTGTGAGAAGATTATATGCAACAGAAGGAGAAACTGTTTTTGAATTCTGTCATCCGTATTCAAACAAACCCTGGCTGACTTTATGCATATCGATGGTAATGCCAGGCTACTTTCACCTAGTTGCGGAACAAGGACCGGTGAAATCAGCTAATTTGGCAAATATTTCTACTCTGTGCATTTCGACCCGCTCCACTGGCCGCGGCCAGAGAAGACATCTGCAGATGCCTTTCATGAGGGCTACTAACAAGCGAAACGCGGCGTCTGATGTACTCGACACGATCTAGGCCCTCTGGAGCATCACTAGAACGCCGGCCCAAGTCTCCACCGCTGTTGGCGTGATCTGATTGGCTGGCAAAACAAAACCATACGTGCCTCTGTCCCTGAGCTCGTAGGTATAGCTGTATGTCGCGTTACCAGTGGCATCGACATAGTCAACACTGGAACCAGTGGTGGCATATAGCGTGCTGCAGGACTTTCCGATGGTGTACGATGTACCGGAGACGCCCGCAATGGCAGTCCTAGCAGCAGTAGCTAGCGACTGCAGGGCTGCGTTGTTCTCGGCGGTGGCAGCGCAATCATAGCCATAAGCTGACAGGAGGTGATTAGCCATTGTAGTCTCGTTTCAGACAAAGGCCGGCAATGATGTGGATTTTATCTTACCCCAGAGAATGTATTGTCCGTAGGAGTGGAAGTCGATGTAAAGGCTGATACCGCGAGATGCCTTGAGCTGCTGGATCTGGGACACAAGACCCCGAGTCTCGGACGCATCACTTGCTGCCAGGCCTGAAGGCAATTGTCCGGTCAGCGCAGTCCAATCCAAAAAGGCAAATTGGTGATTTCCTCTTACCCTTGTAAGTCTCAGAGCACGGGTTTGTAGACGCGCCGCCTGTAGCGGACCATTGGTATGGCCAGTTACGGTTGATATCTCGACCCACACAGGAGTTACCGCTGACGGTCTGTCTGTTCTTGCGCCACAGGCGGTCCGTGGTCTGCGAGTAGACAAAGCCATCTGGATTAACCACAGGGGTTATATAGTAGTCGAACTTGTCCACAACGGCCTTGACGGCAGCATTTGACGCGTACTGCGTCAGCAGCGTGTACGCAATATACTCGGTGGTCTTGGACGTAATCCACTCGCGAGCGTGGACGTTTCCGTGGAACACAACAGCGGGCTTGGAGCCCTTGCCTCCGCTGCCCCAGATGTGGATTCCAGTCAGTGCCCGGCCGCCCACTGACGAGCCGATGGTGTAGATCTCCGAATTAGCTGGGAAGCTGGCTTGAAGGTCTTGCAGGAACGTGAGATGCGAAGCGTAGGGGTGGTAGGCAGTGAACCATGACGCATCAGGAACTGTGGAGAACCGGTCAATATGAATAAAAGAAGGAAATCAAGAGCCACAAAGCGTAATTAAACGGAAAGCCTACCAGCCAGAGCCTGAGACAGCTCGCCCTCAGCAGCAATGCTGGCACCAACATCCTCGTCCAGAACAGTGCTGCTGACGCCAAGTCCCTCGACGACAGACACCGAGTCAGGGGCAACTACAACATCGACAGCGCCGGTGCTTCCAGGGTTCAGCACATGGGCGGCGAGCTGCGACACCTCTGCGGTGACGGCATCGTCAGAACCCACGTCGACGCGCAGAATCTTGTAGCCAGTGTAGTCAACCTTTGCGTCCCTCTCCGGGAGCACGGCGGCGGTTACCAGGGACAGCAGAAGTGAGGAGATCAGCATTGGCGTCATGGTGGACAGACGAGCGGTTGCAAGTTGGCTGCCCTCGAATGCTGTATCATTGTTTGAGGGACGGCATATTCTCCTTGTTATATATAGTCGACCTCCTCACTTGAATGAGTAATGGACAAATAATAGCAGCTGGCGCCATCATGGATGAGGAAGGTTAAGCCTTGCCCAGCGCTGCGCCAAGTTGGAATGATAAGAGCTCCGAAGTCTGCTGCCCCCGAATTTCTTTCTGCCATGAGGAGTTGGCCTGGACTAGCGACTTATACCGCCTCGCTTGGCTCTTAAGGGAAGGTGGCCGGTGTCTTGGGTAGCACAGCGCCAAGCGTCCTCCCACACAGCTCGAAGCAGGACAATTAGCTCGGGCAAGCCAAGACAATAAGTGGTAGACGGCCAGAGATGCCGCAACATACCTGGACAATCACGAGTTATAACAGCAGCAGGCCAAGCTTCGCTCGCGGGGCAAGCTTAATTATTGCTTGTCTTGCTGCATGCAGCCACATCACTGAACTGGGCAGGTGTGATCTTATTGCATTTGATTTGTAGTCGTTCATGTCATCATCAGTGAAGTTCAGGTGTCTATCTCAAGGCTGCAAGTAAGTAAATTGCATGGTCTGAATCCTCTTGCGGCATGGCGAGCTTTAACTAGAGCTTCTTCTAATTTATACTTGAGGGGAACTGTGTCGTGTCCCTAATTGAATCTCTATACTAACGATTCCAGTATATCTTTTGTTTCGGCATTGATAACTCGAATTCTTTTGCATAGGAATTTCATCATTATTCAAACGCCCTTGGGGCTCAGCCAAGATAGCTTCGAGCCGAACCGATTCTTCTCCAAGTCTGTTCAGCTAAGCAAGTCCAACCAGCACCGTAACCAGCAGATTATAGTACATACGAAATACTCGCCTTAGTCTTGACTGGTGAAAAGTCAATAATGCTCCGCAGTCGCCCTACCCTTGCACCCGGTTGAGTGAGTTATAAAAGGCACGTACAACCCTCGGTACACTTGAATCAGGTCCGCCGGCATTCACGAGCTCCAACTCGATAGGCATAAATCTTTCGTGGTAATAATGAAGTGTGCCGTTCAGCTCGGGAATTCCATTCTTTCATTCCCCATTACCTACTCTTTTCTGGCATCATCAGCTGAACAAGTTTCTTACCCCTTCCACCTTGCTCCAACCGCCCCGTCTCCACCACCTTTCCACCATCCATTAGAACGTAGCCATACCAGTCGTCCTCCGTGAGGCTTCTTAATTTGTGGACCACCCCGACGATCGTCTTACCCTTGAACCTTTTCTTTATAAAATTCCGCACCACCATCTCCGTCTTATCATCGATGGAGCTTGTGGCCTCATCCATTACAACAAGCGGTGAAGAAGTGGTGCTCAACCTGGCGAGGTTAAAAAGCTGTCTCTCGCCATGGGATAGCAGCGTCTGAAGACTGATACTAACACAATCGAGTCCTCCTGCGTCAAATATTTTGTCATAAGTCCGAGTTCGCGTAGGGAATCCTCCATGGCCGTGGTCAGGCGATTTTCAAGCTCTGACTGGTTGATTCGTCTGCAACTAACGCGCTTGTTACGATCATAGTACACTCTGAAATTATCTCGCACACTCCTGGGTAGGAAAAATGTGTCCTGGGGGAGCCCGGTGATATTCTCGCGAAGGACTCGCACACACAAGCTGGAGATGGGCACGTTGCCGATGACGATGCTCCCTGATGAGATGCTAAGAAGGTGGAAGAGGGATGAGACCATAGAAGTTTTGCCGCTGAATATGTGGTTAGACATTTTCTAAGATTTGCCGGGTTTCCGCCGATAATTTTGATATGCCCATGATGCCAGTGTAGCTACCCTTCCACTTCGGCCACAAATCGCGATGCGCTGGCCGTGGGTTATATTCAAGTTGATGTTTCGAATTACAGCGTCTCCTCCTGGCCTAATGGAATGAAATCAGTCAGCCGGGTTTCCGAGATTTGCTATTGCTGCTCTATTTCAGGGCCGTCAAGCCAGCAAGTACAAGACGTGTGAGCTTGGGGTCATAAAAGACCTGGGCTTTAGCTGTAAATACATACTCGCAACTTGCTGTAATGCCCTGAAATGAGATTGATCCATCTTCTGGCCAATTATCGATCAATCTTGAAGTCCTAGAATCGTCGTAGGCTCGATGTCGGCAGCCGTCATGGTTGTGCTCTGAGTCAGCCTTGTCGACAAATGAGTTGATACGCGCAATGGCGGCGATGGAAGTCTCAAGCTCCGTGAAAGAGCGTACAAATGACTTCAGGCTTCCCCCAAGGGTTAGCTGTGGGCAAAGCATCAGTAAATTTCATCAGTACCTAAGGATCGTGCCGGACCAAGTTGGTGTGAGAGGGGACAGAACGCACCAGACTTCTGAGAGCGAGTCCAAAGATCCCCGTGTCAACCGAATCATTCAAAGTCACGGCGATGGAGCAGGTAATGATCGCAATGATCGCCACCAACAGATCCAATACTACCTGAAGCAACTGCTGGATAGTATAGTATAGCCTCTGGCTATTGTCTAGGATCTCAAGAAACTTGGTGTAAAATTGGTCGACTCATCCGAACTAGTGGATGGTGTTCTGATAGGATATGCGAAGGTAGGTCCGGCATACAAGCCAAAAGGCTATGGCAAGAAGCGGTACTGCAATTGCGATGGAATTCGTTGCCATAATGGCAATTAAAACGTTCACGGCCACGAGGAAGATGGCTGTTGTTGAGGCATTAGGTGAGATGGCTGTTCGTGACTTGAGTTAAGGGTGCGATGTTCACTAACCTTGAGTTGAGGAAGAGAGTGCGGTTGGGAGCTCCTTGTCTACAAATCTCAGATCTCGAGTAAAGCTGTTCATGATCTCGCCTTGATCCTTTGTGGTGAAGAAAGACATCGGTGAGCTGGATAGGTAATTAATAGATTCCTAGCAACGCGTAGTTGCGGATGATACATACTCGATCAGCGCATTCCACTGAATTTTGTAGAGATGCGTGCTTGAGGTCCCTACACCATATACATAGAAATGCCTACACGAACGTTGAACAATCGTCTGATGGTCATGGATATTCCGTATTAGGGAGTGACTTACCAATTCCAACACAAGATAAGAGTAAATGTCCCACATACGAGGCCAGCATATACTTGAAGGTGGTAATACGCATCATGGGCGTAATACTGAGAGATTGTCTTCAGCTCGAAACCTGCATTATGAGAAGACCCGGATTCAGTCAGAAATCCGCCCGTAATATGCGTGGAACAGTTACATCACCGGTCGTAAAACGCACTTCTGGCCAGTGATGCGGCAGCAATTGATGCAGACAGAAGTACGAAGATGGTAAAGTTCTTCCTCCCCAGCGAAACTGCGTACAATCTGTGGTCCTTCACAGAGGCTCTTTGAAGCAGATTGTCAGTCTTGATCTCCCTCCAGGGGAAGATGGCTCACCTGAGCCCTGGACCACTTTTGAACGTAATCTAGACACCCATCTGTTGGTTGTCGGAAAGTGCCACTAATAATATCATGACAACAATATTCCTGACCCGCAGACGTGTCGGCTTGCTCATCCAAACCCAAGTCAAAGACTGCGCTGCTGCTATCAGCTTCTAAGTCATCGTAAATGGGCTGTTCAACAAGAGCTTCTGCTTCAATCTGGATAACCCGATCCGCATAGGGGAGATGCTTGGCTGAAGTGCAGCTTCGAATCAGCAACAATTTCAGCGGGGCAGTCAGGGTCCAGCGCCCACAAACCCATTCCGGTAGTAAAGATGACAGTGGCATTCATAGACCTGAAGTATCCTCGTGGCCCTAGAAGGGCCTCGCCGATCGCATTCTCACTTCCAGCATCAAGGCTGCCGAGGGGGTCGTCAAGTAACAGCACATTTTCCTGCGAGTAAATTGCCCTTGCCAAGGCCTGTTCGGTTAGCACGCATACTGCATCAAAACATGTGCGAGAGAGACCACGTACTACATGCTTCCTCTGGCCCCCACTCAGACTACGCTCATCTGGTCCAACCAATGTGCTACTGCCCTGTTCGAGCTGCGCGAAATCCTGAGTGAGGGAACAAAGAGACAATACTCGAAGAACCTAGCAGGGTCGAATCTTTTGGGGCCGGTGATGACATTCTGAATAGTGTCGTTGGGAAGCCAGGGGTCTTGCCGGCAGTAAGCTGCACGACTAAATTGTCTTGTGACCGAAGTCGCATATTTCAGCCCCCAATCTTGACCCGCAATGATGCTTAGTAAGGCTGACTTTCCTGACCCAGCCCTGTTCACACCAAAGTCAGACTGGGTGCCACGGACAGAGCATTTCGGACATGTAAACAGAATCGGAGGCGCTTTATAGATGGTTACTGTCCAGAGATGCAGCAGATTTCGGATTGTTGAACAGTGAGTGAGACGTTACGGAGGAGGGGTGCTGAAGACCCCCACCCGATTGTCCCATCACATATAGCTATCATAGCCGGGTTTGGGACTTTACTTTTCTCAAATGTACTCTCCACTGCAGGATGCCTTGATTCATCACTCGAATGTGACAGTGCATATCCTCTGATTTGAAGGTCGTGTTGGAGCAGGTTCTTGAATCCTGCTTACAGACGCCATAGCTGCGCCAATGAGTGGGACAGATGCGATAAGGGTCTGAAGCGAGCTCATGGGTAACTGCAGAATCGCCAACGCAGTAAACATTTTGGTGGCGTCCAGTTCTTCGCCCGTGTATTTTGAGATGATCGCAAAGGTTGCTATAGTGGCTAATGTGATGCCAAGGGTGGAGACATTGGCTAGACATAGTCTTGTAAGTCGCAGTGTGGATTTGACGCGGCGTAGTCGCCAGAAACACTATACCTAGCACCAAGAGTATGCTAAGCATCTTCCGAAACCGTCTAATCAGAATGTCAGTTTAATTTAAGAAGTGTTTCAGGAATTCCCCAGGCTTCTTGTATAGCTAGGACCTTAGCACTGTGTACGTACTTGCTGCTTTTCACCTCCACGTGTCGATAATTTAAAATGGCTTTTGGAACTGCCTCAGACATTGCCGACATCTTGATCCCAAACATGTTTCTCAGAGTATATAGCGTAAATTCCGATCTTTCCGCCGTGCTCTGGAGCATTTCTGCTGAAGCGTCTTGAGATACTTGGATAAATAGGAAGTAGTCGTCGTGACAACTCCAAGCCAAGCTCCTCGTTAGCAAGAATTCGACTCTGCTTTGTTATTTGATGCTCGCATACCAAAGGTTCCAACAAGGGGGGATAAAAACCTGTCAAGACACCAATCAGGCTCTAAATCCACGCCGGAAGGCGGCTGTCGAAACTTGCGCTAGTCCCACCTCTGAATGCAGCATCCACATTGAAACGGCTGCTGTGATGACAGTAGCCCAAATTTCATGAACCCATAAACATCCCTGCAAAACAGCGTCAATATCGGAACTCCGCAAACTGATCATCTTTCCATGGCCACCGTCTTCATCCATATTTCCATACAACAACGCTCGTTGGTAGATTGTGGCGAACAAATGGCCGCATAAGCTAGTGACAGTGCCATTGACAGCATGCCAACATGCACCAGATACAAATGCTGCGCCAGTGTAGACAAGCACTACACCCATGACCAAGGGGGCCCCATTACCGCCTTTAGGGGCCTTTGTGTACTTCAGAGTAGATTGAATAATAATTGGTTGTGCCAGGGACGTTCTATAAATATAATTCATTTATTGCAAAATTTAATTATTATTATTCCTCATTATATGAAGAATGAGTTAAATATTTATAAATCTAATATTATTTTATCATTATAATGAAGTGAATAAAACATGTTTAGCTTTTTTATTTTTAAATTTCAGATTTAAAATTAATAAATTTCTTTTTTTTATTTAAATATAACTGATATCCGTAATTAAATGCAATTTTTTTTAATTTATAAACATTAATTAAAAAGTTTAAATTGTCATGAACCAACCAGTTGGCACCAAGGGGACCCATTCGGGTGACCTTGGCAGCCAGGACAGGAAGCCACGAAGCCAGGAATCTAGCACCAGGGTGCGGAGTCACGGGACACGCCAAGCCTAAGGGATAGGGTCAAGGACCCACCCGCCAGTACGGATCATCTGGATCACTAAGTGAGCCAGGTGAGCCACTGAAGAGTCAGAACAGATAAGGACATGGTCATCACCGCAGTAGATAGCTTTCATAGAACACTCTCTTCAGTCGTCAATCTAAGTATTCAGTCTTACCTACTGGATAGCCTCACAGCTAGTGATCATACCCTCTTCGTGAACAGTATCTTTGTATACTGCAACTCAGTCAAGTATCACCTCTGCGCCGCTCTGCTAACATAAACCCTACAGGCTACCTACTGAACCCTACAAAGGTTTGGTGTGATCATTACAAGTGTGACACTCAGTCTAGACCCTTACATTGATATTAAATAACCCGTTATAGCATTATAATCAGTTCAAATGAATCTCCGAGATTCTCTAATCAAGGGGTTTAAGCCTCAATTGTTTAATTAATGATCATTAAGTGTGCTTACTGCTAGTAATGTACACTGTTTAACTAAAAAGCCATAATAACCAATCAATATCAATTATTCCTAGCAATCTATAGAGTCGTCCCGTCACATTGGGGATCAGACAAGACTGGCCTGTACGCTTTGCGGACCATTCCTCCCCAGAGCCGTTCCCTCTCCAAAACCCACAGAGGATACCACAGCCATGGAGCGGCCCCTCAACCTTAAGTCTGCTACTCCAGTCTGCGCTTATCCCTGGCGGGGCTTGCTAGCCCGCCGTTCCGATCGTAAGTCAGTTCGGCCCAATATGCATCAGAATGCTAAGCCTGCATACCGGCCGAGAAATGCATGTCAGCCAACCAACTTTTGTACGTCGCACCTGACAAGCTGGGGTGGACCAGCAACCTGACCTGACACCACCTTTTCTTTTGCGCCTGCAGGCACAGCATCAAAAGAGAGGTCCATTTGAACATTCCCGAACAATTAAAAAAAATTGGGAGTTTGACAGAAGACAAAGAATTATACATTTTTGCCCACTGAAATAGTCTGTGCTCGTTGATGCGACTGCTCTACGCTGGAATTGCAAGCAGGCAGTGAAAGGCGGCGGATCCGGTCGCGCCGAGCCATCGGCCGAGAAAAGTGGATGCTAGTAGATGCACGATTTCGCCGTGTTAGGACCGAAAAATACGGAGAATTGCGACTGCAAGACGGAGTTGATCGAGCTCTAGTGACACACTCGGGCACTGGAGCCGACATCATCAAATCACCAACAGCCATGAATTCATCGGTGGGGTGGCAGATAAAAACCATGTGGTCGATCTCATACCCACTCGTATGTCATTAAAGATGGGTCGGACCACAGGCGGCCAACACGGGGCTCGGCAGGCAACACGTTGTTTTTACTCAAGTCAATTGCCACGGCTCCACCAACAGTGTCGCCGTGTGTGTGTGAGCGCTGACGATATTGCACGCCTCCGGGCCTGATGTCGACCCTCCTACATGCACGATCCACCAAAAAAGCTCACAGAGAGCCAGGAGTGCGTAGCTTCTCCCGGACCCAGTTATGCAGACATCCGGAGAGTGGAAACCACCCGCAGCCGCATTGCGTCACACAATGGCAACTCAACTTCGATTGACACCGACGAAGGCGATGCCTTGTTGCTGATTCTACCATTTTATCCCGCACTGCCAGTCCGCAGTTGCAAACCCGGGCCTCCACACCTGCACCGACTCCTGCATCTCGTCATGGGTCGGATACGTCATGGCGTTGACAGAGGCTGTCTAATAAAGCAATGCAGTCTGATACCGTTGGTTTGTGGTTTTTGGAAATGCTCCTGTCTGTCACCTCTGCCCTGGTAGTCGCTTAAACGGTGTCAATATGGTCGCACGAGAAGATCCGGCCAAGGGCGGACAGCAGCCTGAGATGGACCCTGAAGCCTACAAGCAGCCGCCATTCAATATTCCCCAAGCCCCGAACCGCCGAGCCCAGGCTGAACACAATAAAGAAGAGGGCCACCTGCAGGTTCCTCGGGGCCGCGAGGATGAGACCGCAGTAGAGAAGGGCCCGGACCCGTCGCCGTACGGGAAGACCTACCACCGACACAGCTCGCTCGCAGGGCTGACGAAGAAGGACCGCCCTTACTTCCCGGAGGGCAAAAAGGAGCTGACAGAGGACGACTGCTACGACAAGCTGGCGTACAGCTGGCCGAGGTGGAAGAAATGGAGCTTCCTCTGCGTCATCGCCTGCATCCAGGTGTCGATGAACTTCAACACCTCCGTCTTCCCGAACGCCGTGGTCCCAATCTCAGAGCACTTCAACATCAGCGAGCAGGCGGCCCGAGTCGGCCAGTGCGTGTATCTGGTCCTGTACAGCTTCGGGTGTGAGCTGTGGGCGCCCTGGAGCGAGGAGTTCGGGCGGTGGCCGATCCTGCAGCTTAGCATGTTCTTGATCAACATCTGGCAGCTCCCGTGTGCCTTTGCGCCCAACTTCCGCACGATTGTTGTGTGTCGGTCGCTAGTAAGTACTCCGTGTTATTGCATTGAATCGCCCATGTAATTGTCCCGGATCTGAACAGTGACCTTTTGCTCCTAGGGCGGACTTTCCACCGCAGGCGGCAGTGTGACGCTGGGACTCATCGCCGACTTGTATGAGCCCGAGGACCAGCAATGGCCACTGGCCTTCATCGTGCTGTCTTCGTGCATCGGCACGAGCATAGGAGGCGTGATCGGCGGCCCCATCCAAGCATGTAGGTCAAACCAAGAATCGTGCCCCTGCATAAAAGCTATCCTTGGCTCAGCCTCAACGTCAGCTAACCGGACCCCCCTGCCGCAGATCTCTCTTGGCACTGGTTCTTCTACATCCAGCTCATCTTTGGCGCCGCGGTCCAGATCCTGCACTTCTTCACGCCCGAGTGCCGCAGTACGATCCTCATCGACAAGGAGGCCAAGCGCCGGCGCAAGGATAACCCAGGGCTCGAGGTCTACGGCCCCAACGAGCTCAAGATGCCGCGCATCTCGCTCAAGGAGGCCGGTAAGATCTGGGCGCGACCCTTCGAGATGTTCGTCCGCGAGCCCATCGTGCTCTTCCTGTCGCTGCTGTCTGGGTTCTCGGACGCCCTCATCTTCATTTTCCTGGAGGGTTTCACGGTGGTGTACAGGGCGTGGGACTTCTCGGTGCTCGAGTCGGCCTGGGCCGTCATTCCCATCAACGTCGCCTACTTCTTGACGTACCTCATCTACCTGCCGTGGATCTACCGCTACACGCGCACGCGGCAGAAGAAGGGCGAAGATTTCGAGGCTGAGCGCCGCATGAAGATCCTACTATTCCTCGCGCCCCTCGAGCCCATAGGGCTCATTGGCTTCGCGTGGACGTCGCTCGGCCCCCCGCGCGTGCACTGGATCGCGCCCATGATCTTCAGCCTACTCATCGGCATCGCCAACTACGCCATTTACTTCTCATCCGTTGATTACATGATCGCTGCGTATGGCCCATATTCAGCCTCGGCGTGCGGCGGCAACGCATTCGCGCGGGACTTTTTGGCAGGTATAAGCGCCATGTTTGCCATCCCAATGTACGAAGGCATCGGCAGCGAGTACCAGACTGAATGGGCTAGTACAATTCTGGCAATTTTGTCATGCATGGTCGTCATCCCGGTCTATGTATTCTACTGGAAGGGTCCCGTCATCCGCAAGAGGAGCAAGTTTGCTCAGGCGCTAGCGGAGGACCGCAAGGAGCATCAAGGGAGACGGGTCAGCCAGGCCAGCAACCTTCCGTATGGTGAGGATCCCTTGGCATAGTGGATTGCCGATTTGGATAGCAATACACCTGGTTATTGTTTGACGAGCTGATCATCACGCCACGGCTGTGACCGAATCCAGTAGTAAGAAGTGCCCACTTGACAGCTGATAAAAATGCGTTTCCGGGTCCGGAACTATATAATTACTGGCCATGAGTAGTCAGTCAGGAAGCATGCCCTCGTTTTAAAAATACCCAGGCGGATCAGAAACAAATGTCCCGTCCACCACCAAGCCTAGAGAGAATGTTGCAGCGTAGCCGGGGTGAAGCACAGGAATAATCATACGCCAGGGAAGGTCATCTCGACGATTAGAGAATCCTCAATTTATCCTTTGTCTTCCCTCAAGGTACCTTGACCACGTTTGCACGAAGCCCCCGAGAGTGTGTCACTCGAGAAAGGAGACGTTGCCAAAGGACTCCTAGTATCGCACACTCAAAGCTTTTCCAATGAGTTTCATAACGTATTATGTACTATAACCGAGTCATATGCTGAAGAACTCACGCAGTCGCGAAGTAAGCCCACCCCGATCCGGGAATCTCTACTGGAATGTGCCATGCCTAACAATTACTGAGTCCAGAGCCAAGAGCGCGCAACACATTGATGAAGAACAAAGCCACGAATGAGTTGAGAATCACCACTCAACCTAATGCGCCACGAGCGTCTTGGGCGAGAAAAATGAACGGACAGGTCTAATTCCGGTGTGTCCGTCATCTACATGGGGGTATCTCGGTTTGCAGTACTCTGACAAATGGAATCGTGGACTGCCTCTCTCAGCCTGAACGCCTCCACGTGGACGCAAACGAGAAAAAAAGACGGGATATCGTTGTCTTGTCCAAGAAAACAACACTGAGCCAAGCATTGCAATAGAAAAGCCCATGACACCCGAAAACACCAGAGAGACTCCCACCCCGTAGTAAAAGACGACAACAAAGAATAAAACACTCAAACTCCATGTTGCCGATCCGCCATGGCAGAGAGCAGGATTTAGCTGCCCAACAACCCACGAACCCCTGTGTGCGCCGAGAGACCGCAGAAATGAGTCAGAGCACCCATGCCTTCCGTGAACACCTTCCAGTGCAAATGATGAGTGCAAGACAGTGCAACCAAAAGAAAAAAAATGAATCCGGGGACTTGCGCCATGGACATGCCACCCACCTCAAACCGAGGGCGGCCAACCATTCTGGTTATCGAAGTAGTACACCCCAGAGCCAAACTCCAGCGGCTCCATGGGATATTCGCCGCCACGAAGGTGGCAGCGACCGTCCTGGCTTGGTGAGTTAGAAACCTGAGCCTCCCCGTCTCGCTGTTGTCGCCCGATGCCGCCCTGTGCGACCCCGACATCCTGGAAACCCCCCTAGAGCTCCGGTGGTTGTTGGAACGCCAGGGTCTGGTTCATGGTGGGGTTGCCAAGGGCCTGCTGGATGGCGGTGAGCTGCGACTGCATCTCGGTGCCCGAGCGCCTGCTCTCCTCGAGGGCCTCTCGCAGCTCGGCGTTCTCCTTGCAAAGGCGCTTGTTGTCGGCGCGGATGACCTCAATGGGTCGGTTGTCGTCGTCATCGGCGCAGTCCGCACGGCCCGCGTCGTCGTCAACGCTCCGTTTGCGCTTTCCGTCTGCATCGGCGGGGAGGTTGTCCAAGTTGGCGGGGCTCATGACGGTCTTCAGGGCGGCATAGGCGACGTTGGCGGCATCGGTGTTGCTGGGCTCGGTATTCTCGCTGCCAGGGCTGTCCATCTGTATTGGGCCGGCGGAGGTGTGGACGCGGCGCAGATGCTCCGATAGATTTTCTTGTCGAGAGAAGCCTTTGCCGCTCGACCGCTTGCAGTTGACGTGAGGGCAGAGGAGCTTTTTCTTGGGACCGCCGTGCTTTCCGTGCACCTCGCGCTCGTGTCGCAACAACCCACCACTATATGTGAAGCCTTGAATCTTCTCGCATCCTTTGGCGGTGCACACGTAGGGTCGCTCATGCTTGTCCATGTGTTTACTGTAGAGACCCAGTTAGCAAACGAGATGGAAAGTCACGTTAGGTTGGGAGGGGGACTGGGAAAGTCAACTCACCTCCACTCGCATTTCCTATGGAACTTCTTGACCATCTCAGTGCAGTCAGGCCATGTGCAAATGAACTTTCCGTCCTCGCTCTTGGTGACCTCGCGGTTTGGCTTGATTATGGGCTTGATTCGATGAGATGTTGTCGGGGTCGAGTGGAAGGCATTCGGGGCAGCGGGCGACAGGTCCCTGACGGGGACATTGGCAGGGTCGACGTTGGGAGGGCCGACGGGGTGCAAGTCGACGGCAGGCGAGGGTGACGTGTCGAAGACGGGCGGGGATGACTCGTTGGCGGGCTCGTAGGTGGCAGCAGCCAGGTTCGCCATGTCGTCGACATTTGCCTCGTTGATGAACTTGTTCATGTCATGGTCGGTCTCGCCCACCGGGGCGTACGGGCTGTCCTCGTGGAAGGACCGCGGCTCGTACGCGACACTCATCGTGATGTCCGGGCAAGGGGAGGCGTCGCGAAGTGGCGCGGGAGGGGTTGGTAGGCCGTTGGGATATTTTTCGTCACTCATGGGGCGGATAGCCGCGGCAGAGCGGGATGGCGGTTGGTGGTTTGGTGTGGGGCTCGAGGGTGCAGCAATGTCGAAATTAAAGATGGTGGAACACCGGATATGGGAAGAAGACGGCTAGATATAGTATAATAATAGTAATGCGCCGGGCGTTGCGGCTCGTATGAAGCGGTACACACAAAGGTGTGTGAGGGTGAGGTGATCGCGGTATTGCTCTGCGCCTGCGTCGGGCGGAAACAAAGTCCCAGTCCGAAGGTTGTTGTGCTCTCGGAGCAAGCTCTGGAACCAACAGCCTTGTCCAATAGGCGTGGGCCCGTGGGCTCGTGCGGCTGCTAGTGCGAGGCCGAACCTCTGCTGAGTCAGTTGGCCAGACCAGTGCATGGAGTACAAGGGTAACAAGGTGCCGGGGGTACGTATTTTGCAGCCTAGCGCGGCGGCGATAACGATAAGGCAAGGGGAGATGAATGACTCCAAGAGGTCATAAGGCAACCAACTCTTTGCCTCTCAGCGATCCAGACAGGCTGCTGCGGTCATCGTCATCGTCATGGTCGCGGATGGGGTTTCGATGCAACACACAAACGCCTCGAGGCTTGATCCATCCGGGAACCCCTTTGTTCTTTAATAAGAAACCACGAGACAGGAGGGGCATAAGAGAGGAGGGAAAAGGACGGGCACTAGGCAGAGATGACTCGACCGGGTGGGATGGACGGGTGTGCAGGCAGTGAAGGGCGTGAGTCACCAAAATACCGTCTCGGGATGGGCTAATTATGCCGTTTCTGCAGGCACCACCCAATATCACCCACCCACTCATTCTCGCGACTGGTCCCTTCTCTCCGCCTGAGATGAACAAACTGGGTCCCTGGAGCCCTCTCAGCCGTATGCCCCTTGGTTGACCCTGTGCCAGCCACCAGGAATTCTTGCAGGGCAGAGTCCTTGGTGCCTTGCGGCGCACAGAGATGCTGAGAAGGAAGAATTAGGGGCAAGAATGGGTCAGCTGCACCGCCACGTCAAGCGCGCAGGGACACAAATGCCATGTGGCGGCCGGCGGTCGCCGACCTGGCTTCCAGCACTTGCCAGCGCTCTGAACAATACGCAGTCCTGCAGGGACCAACGCGACGTGGCCCACTCAGTGACCCTCGGAAGGATCTCCCTCAGGGCTTGTCCCAGGCACGCCCATGCTCGGGCCGTGACACCGGGAGGGCTTCGGCCAGCCAGCAAGCAAGCAAGCCACGGCCCACCGAGGCCTCGCGACAGTGAAGAGGCAGCCAGGGCGCGCTGTGGTGGTTGGGGCAGCCAACAGAGACCCTGCCGTGGACAGCGAAGCCCGCCAGTTGTTGCATAGCCTGCTCGAGTGTTTGGCCAGCTGGTTGGGCAACAACGAGGCGGCGCCGTCAAGGGGCAAAATTGTTGACGAAGTGCACTACGCGGCAGCCTGGCTCAGCGCTGGCCAAGGTGCAGCAGTGCCATATTGTACTGTCCTTGTGCGCCTGTGCACGGGTGTGCTACTCGCCGCTCTGGTGCGTCCCAATCAGGAACGCCCGAAGGCCCATAGTCCTCAAGGCGTCAGAGGCGAGACGGATGGGCACGAGCTCTGGGGGCAGACGACTGCGATAAGACGCAAGTTCCATGCCAGTCGAGCCAGCGTGTCCTGGGTCCAGTCCGGTGAGCTGCATCACAAGTAGGACTTGTCTGCGGGACGGTGCTCGATGCCGAAGCAGGCGTGCACATGGGCCATCTTGAATTTGCTTCTGTGGCCTTGCGCTTGGCAGTCAAAGAGCCGTTTTGGTGCAACGCAGAGAACCCGATCAAGGCAGCAGCCGCTTTCGAGGGCGTCATGAGGGTGATGCGTGTACCTGTGGTGACTCAGCTTCGCTGCTCCCGGCAACTAGAGGTCAGGAACGTGAGAGAGGGCCGAACAGAGGCATATGTCTCGCCGCGTGAGCTCGTGAGCTGCCAAGACTGGCCATTGAAACTGGCAACCTTCGTAACCGCACAACTTTGCGTATAAGACGAGCAGTGAACATCTCAGGGTTGAAGGTCATCGGCGATTTGCAGTCATGCTGAGATGCCTCGGGCGTCCAGCATCGTCGACAAAAAAGACCACATGACCCGTGGAGACACAGTGAGAGCAGATACGAGAAAGAGATGGGAGCGTGGTGCAGACGCCTGTCCTGCCTCGGTGTTGTAGGTAGGCAGTGGCGAGATCCTGCTCGTAACAATGATGGAACGAGTCAATGGTGAGACTCTTGAGGACTTGGGCGGGGCAAGCAGACAGAATGTCCCGAAAACGGGCCCAGGCATCATTGCGTTGTGTCCTGAAAAGCGAGGTTGTCACATTTCAGCCTTGTAGCCTGAGGCCTGAACCTGCCGGGTTCTGTGAGTGCAACGGAGCACGTTTTCGATCGCGAACGTTTTGTTCATACATGTGCAATGTCATCACCAGACTCAAGCACTCCAGAATATCATTGTTCGGAATTTTAAGCCACCAAAAATGCCATCGAAGGTTGGTTCGTGGTGATGCATGTACACATGTACACACCGTCAGACCGGTTACTGTCTGAAGGAAATTGAGTACCCTCACTTTTCATGGACCCGAACCCTTGCAGCTTACCAAGGAGGTCTAATCTGATAAGGTCGGATCAGATAACGCTGCTTAGTCAAGTTGTGCAGCTCGAGATTGAATGTCTCTCGAACGACCCAAGGCCCGAGACGACAAGCGAGAGCATTTCTTGTCTTCAGGTGTTTTCATCTTTCCATAGTGAAATTCATGAGCGAGAGCCACCTGGGCATTCTATCAATTTGATTCTGCACTGAGAATCCCGCGCTGGCTCCAAAACCGCATGTGCAGCTAGAACATGGAAGCACAGCTCTCAACCGAGCCGAGAAAACTAGCGAGCACCGAATCGGACGTGAAAATGCTGGGATGCGGTCTCCACTTTGCTAGTCCGAGAGCCCTCCTGACCGGACCCCGAATCAGTCTAACTAAACATGAGATGAGAGAATAAACCTCATCGTCGCCTCGGCATTCATCAAATTTTTCCCGCCTGAGTTGTGTGTACCTGGGTAGTCTAAACCCATTGCTCTCTGTCGAGAGTTCTCTAATATCCGCTACCTATACTCTCCTTGTTGAAACCAAGGATATCCTCCATCTGTGACCACCTGGAGGCCTGGCCAGAAAAAAAAACCGATAGCACGCTTCTCCATTGCTTTGCGGTTTGAGTATGGCCACCACCACTACCAAGGCGCCAGAGACCACAGCCATGGGCGGTGGCGTCAATGTCGGCGACGGCGACTATACCAAGGATGCCGTGGAACAGCCGCAGGCCCATGTCCTGTCTGCGCCCGCTCTGGAGGACTATCCAGTCGAGAGGGTCGAGGCAGTCTACCGGAAGCTGGATATGCGCATCATACCAGGTACGCCAAATGAAATCTTCAACACATGTCACATCAAGTCACCTCTATAGGTACCTCTTGAACCTCTTTGGCAGACTCACACGCTCACCAAACCGTCACTCAGCCTTCTGGATCCTCTACTTCCTCTGCTCCGCCATTCGCTCCAACATCGGCCTCGCCCAGACCATGAACGCCGCCCAGGGCCATGACCTCATGTCGGTCCTCAATCTGACGGCGCGCGACACCTCCACCGCCCTGGCCTTGTTCTACGTCTCGTACGTCATCTTTGACTGCCCGTCCAACCTCGTCATGAGCAGGCTCAGCCCCCGCGTCTGGATGGCTCGCATCGTCTTCGCCGTTGGCGTCATCGGCATGTGCTTCGCCGCAGTGCGCGCAGCCTGGTCCGTTAAGCTGCTGCGCTTCCTACTCGGGGTCGTCATCGCCGGCATGTGGCCCGGCATGAGCTACTACTTGACCCTCTTCTACCCTCCGAGCCGCACAGGAAAGCGTATCGGCATGTACTTCAGTGCTGCTCAGATCTCTGCCGCCGTGGTCGGCCTGGTGAGTGCTGGCTTCCAGAAGATGGACGGTCTGGGAGGGCTCGTCGGTTTCCAGTGGATGTTTCTCATCTATGGGGCGCTAGCAGTGATCCTGGGCTTCACCTTGCTCTGGTGGCTTCCTGACAGGCCTCTTCCACCGGGTGAGAAGCGGGAGAAATCCAGGCTGATGAGATTTCTCCCTGCGCCACCCGAGGCTCTCAAGGGCGAGGATGCCTTGGTGCACTACCACGACCTCAGGAGAGTCTATCACCCCCGGCCCTGGACCTGGGCGGATCTCGGCTACGTACTGATAGACTGGCGTCTCTGGCCTTTAGTGCTCATGTACTTTGGCGTCGTGGGGGTCGGCATCGGCACCCAGCTCTATGGGAATGTCATTATTGCCTCCATTAACCCTTCATACACAAGCATCCAGGTCAGCCTGCTGTTTGCACCGATCTGGATCATGGACTTCTTCGCCATCCTGATCGTTACGCCCATCTCTGATCGCTTCCACCGCTTGCGCCCAATTTTCTTCTCCTGTGCTGTTCTCATCCAGATCGCTGGTCTGCTGACCGTCACCTTCGCCCTGAAAAATTCCTGGGCCCGCTACGGCGGCCTGCTCATGGTTGGCTTCGGCCTCGGGCCTACAGTGCCAATCTGCATGACCTGGACCAACGAGATCTTCCAGCGCCGCCATGGCGAGGTCGGTGTCGCCGCGGCAGCCGCCCTCGTCTCCGGGCTCGGCAACCTGGGCAGCATCACAACCACGTACGCGCTCTACACGGGTTGGTCCGAGGACGCGGCTCCCGGGCCCTACCGTTACCGGCGGAGCAACCTGGCCATGATCGGCATCCTCTGCCTCAGCATCATCAGCAGCTTCGTCATGACGATCCTGATCCAGGTGTTCGGCAACAAGCCGAGCCACAAGATCGTCAGCAGTGACGGCTCCACCGACGACTTCCAGGACGGCGCAGCCCGTCGCGAGCAGTTGCAGCGTGGCTTTGGGAGGATTCGGCCCGGCCGCACGGGCTAGACCTGAGCAACCAGCACCACCTGCTTGCCCAACGACAACGTCATGGAGGCGGCACAATCCATTTCGACGTCAGCCCGCATGAGGCAGAATCAGCCTCGGGCGTGGGCAAAATTCGACAAGTGGGTCCGTTTTTGTCTCAGGGCAGCGCAAAGTGCCCTCGGACCACAACCTTCGAGATGGCGGCCTGCATCCAGACATGAACGATGCACCGTGCATTCCGCAACTTCCATTCTCAGTACGAGGTCGCCGTTGGCGACAAGTTGTCTGGCTATTTGTGCCCTCCGGACCTGGAGCACCGACCACACAAATCTCCAAAATGACGCCTGACACATCATGCTCGACTCCATGGCGCGGCTGCGCCACCCTTAAAACAGGCGCTGGCAGAACCCCTCCAACGAGGCATACATACCAGGCATACTTGCGGCAACCGTGTGACTATTTCCCCTGATCTTCATTTTTCCTCTATTTCCTTCTGGCACATCTGGTCCTATCCTTTTCTTTTACAATGATACCCCATCCGTGTTCGGATAACGCTGTCTGTGCGGAGGGTCGTTTACGGTCACAGTTTCTGACTGGAACGCCAATAACTTACATGTGACTTGGCTAAAAGAAACTGTTGCTTCTACTACCTCAGCCACTTTTGACAGCGACAGTGCTTCTACGCCATCGCTGAGATGGCGTAGGTCTGACACGAGGAACCCGTGCCGGCGACAATGCTGCTGCGCTATCGCCAATGGCCGGTTCTTCGTGGGCTATGCGTTCCGTTTTCACTTTCTTGTTGGCTTAACTTAGAATGAAGCTAAAAAGCGAATGCACCATCTTACTTGCACAAAGCGGAATTACTTAGAGCGTTCCTTCTGGTCGTCCATTCTTTTCCGCCATGATAAGAGGGCGGCAGCTCCGGCCGCTCTGCCTCCAAAATATGCCCAATCCGTGCCATGACTGTAATACTAATGTAAGCCCGAGGTTGCGGTAGGAATGTGTAAAATATTAATTGTTCAGCTGATGGGCCGCACATTGCTTATTATACGCGCACAGATAGTACCCCGTGGTGTGACAGCAGGCCTCCAGGGGCTTGTGCAACATCACCATTGACCAGGCCGAAATAAGTTGCTGGCCATGATCTTGGCCAGCTCATTTTCCCCAAATTACCAACCCTTGAACGGAACCTACATATCACTTAGTGGCCATATCCGCATATAAATTGATCCAGGCAGTTAACGCCGCATCTACGAAGTACTTTATGATGTCCTGTTCAGATGCCTTCTCGCTGCAACACGTGCATGCAGTCAGGGAGTCAGTATCCCTTCTCCAATGCCTAACATTTTCCCTCTAAACACCGCAGCCCTCTGACTCATCAGCATAGTTTGCATCCGATGATTGACTTCTCATTATGGTTACCAAGATCGTAAATGTAGACCCATCGGGCGTTGCCACCAGCAGCCGCATTGACCTGGACAAGGCTGCAAACGCGCAAAGGCACCAGCAACCGCAGCACGTTCACCCAACGGAAGCCTAAGATCCACGGCTACTTCTCCTCCCGCCGACACAAGACCCTTCAGGCCCAGGCGAGCCTTCTGGCTCGGGATGCTGTCAATTACGGTCTTGTCTCTCTGCGGTTTTGTCAAATACTATCATAAAAAGTATTATTATCAAGTAGGTTAACGTGGTTTACCACCAAGTGGAACATATCACCAAGTGGAACACTTTTGCTATTTCCGCCAACTTCTGCCAACCACAGCACCACCCCAGGGCAAATAATTAATAAAATTTGGCATTGGTGCCAACTGCACTCAATTGCTTTATTCTAATTAGTTTTGCTAATTTGGAGCGGTTGGCGGGGTTGCAGTGGTGGTTCGAACAGGCTAACTTTTGGTGGGAAAAATATACTTCGCACCAAATAGTGCTAACTTTACCCTTAAAATCATGGTCCGCTACGAACGCCCAACACACATATACTCGCACCAATTGATGCCAACTATGCTGGATTTGCTATAATATACTCAGAATCTGATCCATTAGACCCCTATTCCTCTTTTTCACACGTTCTCCCATTATGCCTAGTCTCGCCGTAATTGCCACAGCGTCGTTTGCTCGGTCCACCGCGGACCTCCTCTTCAGCACCACCACTGATGTCACCAGCTGGCCGCTTTCCCTTTTCCTTTTCTTTAATTATCACCTGAAATTCCTCAATAATAAGTACCCCTCTAAGCTGTACTCGGCTCTTTTTAGCCTTCCGGCGTTTAGCAAGTGCTTTGTTAGGCTCTTAAAGTACCGAATCTGCTCGCTCAAAAATGTGTTTGAGGGTGCCATCGCCTGTGCTCCCTTCGCCATACGATCAACAACCTCCATAATTAGTATAGGGGAGCTTCCCTGATGGCCGGAGATTCCGCTTTTAATAAAATTTGATTGCTTGATAGTATATCAAGCATTGGAGGGTGTTGAAGACATTGCTGCGGAGAAGCAGGAACGGATAGTACTGGAGTTTGTAAGCGGATATTAAGGTTAGAAAGAACAGAATCCGGGTCCCAAGGCAGGATTCCAGCTCCCCTAAACACAGCTTTGATATTATCCTCTGTAATTGTTTTATTATAAGCTGCGTTGAATACAATAAAGAACTCGGATTTAGGAATATAATTGATATAAGCCCGGACGAAGTCGCTGATTTCTCCGCTATATGTGGCAGACGAATGGGGGACCATGGATTGGTCAGCCACTGACTGGGCTTGCTTGTTTGATTACACAAGCCAGCCCCTAGACTTAGACTCTCGTCAGAGGACCCCACGTAGACTCAATGAACCACGCAAATTAGCTTCCTTTAAATATAAAAATTATTAAACATTTATTTTTAATTTTTATATTAATTTCATTTGATTTCTTTTAAAGTCCTTTTAAAATTGTTTTCTGTTGAGTTATTAAAACTTTTAGTTTTATATTTAACGTAGTTTGCTACCCAGCCGCCGCATATTACCTATCCGCGCACTTTCACCAAGTTTCCTTAGATAACCCTAGCACCTATTAAGGGCAAAAAAATCAATTTAAATTAGCACTAATTAGTACTAACTAGTTCTAATTGCTGATTTTTAATTAATTTGGTTAGTTTAGAGTAGTGGTAGTATTATAATGCTAGTTTAAAAGTTTAAAGTTTAGGTGAGCAGTTTTATTTTTAATATAAATCGCATCCCCATTTTTCGCATTAATCTCGCATCACTCTACCTACTTAAATATTAAATATGCTAGAAATCAATATCCATAATACCAATCTACTTAAAAGAAGATAAGATTAAAATACTACTTTAAGGAATTAAGAAATCCAGAAAAACTAGAAAAAAACCCTTAAGTATACATTAAGTTATATATATTTTTAACATCCATGAATCTACCTTATACAATAAGATAAATAACCGACTACGTTATAAAGGATTACGTATTAATAATTATAAACTTAACCCAGTTAAAGAGCAAACGCTTATCCGATATATATTTAATCAAGATGTATAAGGATTCCTAATACGACTTTCTAATGTGGAAGATATAGCTAACCTTTTGTTAGCATCGCGTAATGATAAGCCTGTTAGTAAGCATTAGGCTCGACGCTTTGTGGATATATAACTAAGCCTGAAAACTAAGTTTAATCGGCCTCATAACTACCAGAGGGCCCTCTGCGAAGATCCAGAGGTTATTAGAAACTGGTTCCAACTGCTTCGCAAGATGATGGCTAAGTATGGGATCACGGATAACGACTTATACAACTTTAACAAAATAAGCTTTATAATAAGCGTAATAACTCTAATATTAGTTGTTATATATTCTGATCGATATGGAAAAGCTAAATCTGTTTAACCTGAGAACCGGGAATAAGCAATAGCTATTTAGTATATTAATGTAAAGGGTTAGCGTATTCCGCCGTTTATTATCGTCCAGGGCGCTTACCACCTTGCTAACTAGATAACAGAGTGGGCTTCCTACTAAGCGGAATAATTAAGCCTATTTTAAACGGATAAACAGATAATAAGACTAGTCTTAAATAGATTTAGCACTTTAATAAGCACATAATTAAGCGGACTAAGAATAAGTACCGGATGCTTGTTCTGGATGCATATAAGAGTTATATAGTAGCGGAGTTCGAATAGTGCTATAAGGAGAACAACATTATCCCTATCAGCATGCTACCGCATTCATCTCATTTACTCCAGCCATTAGATGTTGCATTATTTTTACTATTAAAGCGTGTATATGGTGGTGAGATTAATCTCTTCATTCAGGCCTCAGTTAGCCACATCACCAAATCTGAGTTCTTTATTGCGTTCAAGGCAGCTTATAACAAGGTCTTTATGGAAGAAAATAGGTGGGTTTAGATGGGCTGGTATTTCTCTATAGGACCCAGATTCTGTTATTTTAAAGCTAGATATCCGCTTATAAACACCGGCGCAATCTCTCCCTATATCACCCGTGAAATGGGTATCACAGATACCATTAAATGCCCACCAGATTATCTAGCAATCAAGTTTTATTAAGGGTAAGATCTCAAACTATTAAAGCAGCTCTCTTATACTAATTATAAAGGTTCTTGATCGGATAGCAAAGAGAGCACAAATAATAATATACTTAATTATACTTAGAAGTGAACAGATCCGGATACTTTAAGAGACTAATAAAGCACTTATTAAACGCTAAAGGGCTAAATGAAGCCGAGTGCAATTTGGAAGAGCATTACTATTAAGGAATCCCAGGTAATAATTGAAGAAAAGGAGAAGGGGAAGCGGCCAGCTAGTAAAATGGCTGGTGGTGCTGATAAGGTGATCCGCGACGAACTAAGCAAACGACGATATATTAACTACAGCGAGATTGGGCATAATATAAGAACTTATAAGAAAGATATAAAAGAGTATAATAAGTTAGATTCAGATTATATTAAAAGTTACCCATTTTAAATTAGGACTATAATACTATTATTAGTAATACTAATTTTAATTAATTTCTTTACCCTTAATAAGTGCTGGGGCTATCTAAAGTTAGCAAATTTAATAAAAGTGTGCAGGTAGGTAATATGCGCGGCTGGGTGGTAAATTATATTATTCTTCTTTATAACTTAATTATTTATTAAAAGTTTGAATTTTTTAAGTTATCTTTATAGTTATTAATAATAATTTTATTAATTCTTTTTTATATTTAAAAATATTACTTTTTATTAAATTATTATATATATTAAATTAAATATTTACTTATATTTATAAATTTATAATAATAAATTAAATAATTAATTTTAAATAATTTAAGATATAAGAATTAAATAAAGATATTAATATAGAAGAAGAATTCTTATATTAATTATTTTTATTAATTTAAATTTATTTTGAAATATATAATATAGCTTATTAGTAAGTAGCTAGTATTAGTAAGTGCTATAACGTCCCGAAGCCAGCCGGCCCGCCTCCGAAGCGGCTGGAAGAGGGACAAGAATCAGGCTTACACCTACAGTACCCCTAATATCATACTCTCTTCCCAAGACCCTCAGTATCTATCGCGCCTAGCGTTGCCGCACGTTATAAACATTATAATTTTATATAATAATTATATAAGTTTGAGGAATAAGTCGGTTACTGTAAGGGTCTAGACTGAGTGTCACACTCTAACGTCTATTTTCTCTATGAACAAGAAGACTTCTCTGGGGAGAGAAGTCTCTTCCTCTTCGACTATCGTACAGGTTCCTGCTGATCTATATACTTGGTTGTCGTCCTTCGCTGGTCCTTCTTGTAGATGCTAGCAGGTTCTGTGGGGAATCGTGCTGTGGGTCAGTGGGTCGTACGAAGGGCCCTGGCCCTGAGTTCTGTTGACAAGGGTTCATCCCATTACAGTTACGGTCTGTTAATACTGGAGTTCCTCTGTGGTTCAGAAAACTGTCAAATCGCTAAAGGATACGCTGGTGTGCTTATCTTTGATCCGACCACCATCACTCCCTCGCTGCCTGAAATCGACGAGCTACTTCCTAAAATCGAAATCGTTATGGTTGGGGTCCAAAGAGGCGTCCGACGTGGATTGGAAAGCGTCACCGAGTATTAGCTGAACCAAGCTGCGTTATGAGTGGATTATAATTTGAAATTATATCTCGTGTATCGCTGACCGTGGGAGACGTTGGTGGCGATTCGTCCGCCGGCGCTGCAGGTGCTTGCTCGGCCTCGTCGCAGCCACTTTTGGCAATCGACACGTATTGCTGTGCAATTTTTTGCAGAGTAGCTGTAGCACGAGGCTGGTTTCGGAGAACCCCAACCTCGAATAGAAGATTACTGAATGAAAGGAGCAACTCGCTGAGGTCTTTGATGCCCGACTCGAGTTCCGGAACGCGACATTGCAGATTGACGATCGTGTTCTCTTTTCTCTTTCGATATGCTTGCTGCGCGACGCAAAGCTGCGTTCGACGTCTCTTGATTTGTTGAGTCAGTTCCAAGTTGCTCTGCAGTTGCTCAAGATGTACCCATGTCGGCAATTTGCTGATCGTCCGTCCTTGTTCGTAGTCGGCCTCTCTTGCGAGGCGCGGGTGATGGCGTTGGTTTACTCATCGGGGTGGGGGCGTCGGGACTGTTGAATAATCGAAAATCGGTGGGGTCGCCCGATTGGCCCGAACTGCGGCCAAAGTTTATGACTTTGAAATTAGCTGGGGTCTGGTTGGAGACTAAGGGGCTCTCACGCTCCATCCGAACGTCATCGACTCATTATCAAGACCGAGCGCGCCGCATCGAGGAATATAAATCGAATCATCAACCTCAGCTTACTACACTATTCCCCTCGCTAATGCTCCGAAATACCTTCATCCGCAGCTTACAGCGTACAACTTCCAGGTCTCGCAACATGTCTTTATTCACTGAGCCGATGCCAGTAGTTGCCTGCGGCAGAATACCAGCGATGGGAAAATCAATCACCCAGCACATGCCGCCTGAATATGAAGGTTTTGATATACATTCCTTAAATAAATAAAATATGGTCCTAATGCTCCTCAGTTATCCACTTTATCCTGTCATATGAGGCTGCAGAGGCTGAGCTCCCGCATCTACTTGCAGGTCGCGATCCTCAGTCTCGGAGCCCCAATGAGATCGGAACACATGATTACAGCCGGCCTCCTCGCGCGATAATCTTCGGTCGCGGTTATAACCCTCAGCAGGTTGAAGAGCTGAAGAAGAAATTCGGGGATGTTGCTAAAGAATCTGTTGCTTGGGTGAGGGGGAACCCAGCGGATTTGCCTGCCGGGGCCGCTGAGCCTGACTACGCTCAGAATATCGCGACGGATATGAAGAAGGTGCTTAATAAATGGAGAGAAGAGGGAGGAAAAGATGAGGATATTTTGGTATACTAGCTGCTTTGTCGAGGAGAGACCATCTAATGACTTGCCTTTTGGCAGTTCGAGTCTCACAAAGACAAATTCAAAGGCAGATACCAAGGAAATTTGTAAATGGTCTCAGACTTCGCTATTTAGTTCCCAGGGCTTCGATCTTCTAGCAGTCGATATACTTGTTCAGTTCGAGGGACAGAATGAGAATAGGTGATTAAGGTTCAACGCTTATACTAAAAGATATCTCATCAAATATAATATCACTACAACGTTATGATCAGACCAAAGCTTTGTAGAGTTCGTAGGTAACCTGTAGGGTTTATGTCAGCAGAGCGGCGTAGAGGTGATGCTTGACTGCCCGTAATAGGAAGACACTGTTCTTCTTCCTGAGCGGTAATAATCCCTCGCTGTGAAGGTATCCAGTTATAAGACTGAGTACTTGGATTGACGACTAAAGAGTTTGTGCTTTTAAAGCTATCGACTGTAGTAAGGACCATGTCCTTATATGTTCCGACTGTTCAGTTGGATATGTTGGATATCCTTGGATAAATCATATGCAACTTATCTATCACGTAATTCAGCTGAGTTATCTGCGGTCCTTGCGACTCCGCACCCTAATGCGAATATCCTGACATCGTAGTATCCGTTTTCAGCCTGCCGGGGTCACCCGGATGGGTCCCCCAGGTGCCACGCCTGTTGGTTCATAACATACAACACTTCTACTCCTTCAAAAATAGTAGTACGTTACAGTGAAGTCGGCGTGGCTGAACTACTTCACATGTACCTAGGCACTTGGGTACTGGTACGTGATCATCCTCTTATAGGAGTGTCCTTCTCGCAACCCTATTGAACAATAGGGTTAGGGTTAGGGTTAGGGTTAGGGTTAGGGTTAGGGTTAGGGTTAGGGTTAGGGTTAGGGTTAGGGTTAGGGTTAGGGTTAGGGTTAGGGTTAGGGTTAGGATTAATCAATGAGGGCAGCGTTGAGTTGCAGAAGATGATGAGTTTGAAAACACAATTTGCCGACGTGAGACCCTGGGGTGGAATGCTTCACGTTTCGCCTGTGTTGTGGCTCATCAGGGCAGTTGTCAAGTGCGGCGAACTGCTTCGTTCTTATAGACGGGAAAGAGGGGGGACCAGCCCCCTCATTTCCATGTCCAAAGAACGGGCAGAACGGGAGCCAAGAGCCTGTGCCGCTTTGATCGTACGACGCGCCCCGACGGGCGCGTCGTCGACCAATAACCACGCGACGCGTAGGTGCCAACAGGCAACCTTACGGGGAAACGGAGACAACATCCGTTCCCGAAGTACCGAAGTACGACCGAGCGGGTTAGGGTTAGCGGTTAGGGTTAAGGTTAGGGTTCGGGTTTGAACCGAACGCGCTGAACCTCTGAAACTCCGGATGTGTCAAGTGGATACACATGAAGAACCCCTACGACCAACCCAGCGACACCAAGCTTTTCCAACAATCACAGACAGAGGGTGCGACCCGCATGAAGACTTATAGAACGTGGGCATATGTTTACCCGGCACGCCAGGCCGTACCCCCCCAGGGGGGCCATATTTCAAGCTTCAGCAGTGACGACCATAACTGATCCCACGGAAAGAGCAAGGAAACCAGGAGCGGTAACGTATAGGCAGCTCACTTTAAGGGGCTCGACCAAGCACCCCACCACTTTGCAGCGGCGAGCATTCATACAATTACTTCACTGGCCCGGGAAGGAAGGGGAGAGCAGTGTAGTCTTGTTCCAGGAAGACATAAGGTCGAAAAGACTTCGTGTCTTCCCAAGACTTCGGATCAGCGGCCTTTCTAGTGACGGAGGCAGCTCCTCCTCCGCCACCCATGACCTTCGTGCTGCCGAAATGACTTGCTTGACGTCTATATAGTCCCACACTGGGTTATAGTGGCCTGGAAGCATTAAAGGCACGGTCGTATCCTTTTCCTTACGGAGTAGGAACAATGGCCGGCTTCCATACTGCACCAAGGTGAACCACTCACGCAGCGTCTCCGCAGGATATCCCCTCCTACGGAGATTGCCATAGAATTCCTGACGAGCATCTGCAAAGTACTCGGAACGGGAGCAAATCATGGCAAGTCGAATCAGCTCGGCTTTGACGAAGCCCTTCTTCACATGAAGTGGGTGTGCTGATGACCAGGGAATATATAGGTGTCGGTTCATTGGTTTGCGAAAGAGGCGCGTGTGAACAGCACGGAGGCCCATAAACCGTTCCCGAATCAACTCAATGTCCAGGAACTCATTTCGCATTCCAGATGCCGACCAGGTGACGTTCAGAGGGCCGAGTGAATATCGTTCCATGAAGGCATTCACCTCTTCTTTGGTACCCTGAAAGAGACAGAGGATATCATCAATATAGCGGACATATAAGAGCACGCCTTCTTGATAAATAACCTTGGCCTTTCGTTCATAATAAGCCATAAACAGGTTGGCAAAACAGGGAGCACAAGCTGTACCCATAGCCAGACCCCTGGTTTGGTGGAACGTTTGACCACGGTATCCAAAGAAGTTGTTTTCCATAACAAACCTAGTCATCTTCTTAATAGTGACTGGTTTGATGGAAGAGTTGTGACGATATAGCTTCCAGGCTCCAGAGATAACGTCTGCACAGAGCTTGGGCGGGATGTTGGTATAGCACGCGGTCACATCACCGGTGAGAATCCACACAGGCTTATCATCCGTCACAACCACATTCTCGATTTGCCTAATGACTTCTTTAGTAGAATCAACAACCCAGGGGAATAAATCGAGGATGGGGCGACACAGGTAGTCAAGTACTTCCGAGGTATTTGTAGTGACCCAGGAGTGTGATGGGACAATTGGCCTTAGAGCCCATGGTTCCTTATGGACCTTAGGAATACCATGGAACTCTGGAAGTTCAAAGTCTGTCTTAGCTCGGATGTACTTGTCCATCTGGTTTGGAAGGTTCCATTGAAGGAGCCTGTCCCAAAGTTGTCGCTTCAGACTATCAAGGGGGACATCAAAAACTGGGATATATGTGGAAGTATCTCCGAGTTGTTTGAGCACCTGGGTGTCATACCACCTTCCGGAAATAACCGCCAGGCCCAGATTCTTATCTGTGAGTTTAACCAGCAGTTCTCGGCTGCTGATATACTCTTGAACTCTAGTCCAGTTCGAGAACTTTCGGACAGCGGGTCGGGATGCAATGGTCGACAGTGCTCGAGAGACCTGGCTATCGATCACCGCCATTGCTTCCTCGAGTCCTTGTTCAATAGAGCGGCTAGCTCGGGGCGGATTCCATCGGGTGTTTGGGACATGAAATCGGGGAATGAAATCATTAGTCTGTTCTTTCCCACGGAAGAACCATTGGTTGCGAACCGTTCGGGCCAGCCTGATCTTGGCTTGTTCAACGTCATGCCGTGTAGGCTGTTGATGAAAAATGAATTTGTGGTTGACTGCTAGCATATACTCGATATCTTCGGGCAAGGAGATACCTGTTTGCTGAAAAACGCCTGGTTTATCAGACCGTAGGGTGCTGATTTCCCAGAGCCTTGACAAGGCAAAGCCAATCTTCAAGTGTGTCATTGATGACAACCTAAGATACACAGATGGATACGTTTCCGTGAGCCACGGACGAAAATCCTTCGAACATTCCTTTAGAAAAGACGACACAGTCATCACCTGCGGCCTTTCTTTGGTCCCTTCTTCTGGGGAGCCTTCCTGACGCCGGAAGGGTTCGAGCCGCGACTTCCCTTCTTGGGAGGTGCGGACTTTTTTCTGGGGTCTGGAAAGAGTCAGTGGTGGATCACGGCGTTTGCCAGGTGACTCACTCATCGTCTTGACGAGCCTAGATTCGAGGAGGCGTATTTGAGCCTGCATCTCATCGCGAACGACGTCTCTAGTAGAGAGCTCTGTGTCGGCATCGCGCATTTTGATATCGTTATCCTTCTTGATGGAGAGCAAACGAGTCTTCTCAACAAGGGACCGATCAGCGATAGAGCGTGCAAGGGCAACGGCACGGTAGTGATACACGTGTCCGTGTCCCCATAGGGCCTTGCAGTCTTCTATGATAGCGGGAGAGGCACCCCGGCTCCAGACCGGGGCGTCGTTGGAGTTGCTATCCCCTTGGACTGTAGCGCCCAAGGTTGCAGCTACGCGTTGAGCAACCTCCGCAATTGCTTTACGCCAAGCCTTAGCATCAAAGACAACTAAGGCTTGCAAGGTAGCTAGTTCCTCCTTTTTCCGGTCGAGGGCGCATTTGAGGAGGTCTTTGCGCGCAGAATGGACAGAACTGTTAAGGGTGCCCGTTGCCAGTGCGCCCATCTCAGTGCCCATGAATTCTTTCGAAAACTGGAGTTTGGGTTCCTTGAGTGAGTTGATGATTGAAGCTGGGAAGGAACCCTCGGCAACATGTCGTTCGTACTGTGCTATGGTGTTTTGGACCGTGCACAGCTTGCTGGCAACGCGATACGTAGAGAGGAGCATCGCGCTGAGAGCCGGGCGCCATGTTTGGGGGAGAGTGGACGTGAGTTCTGCAATGGATGCAGCATTCTTGGTAACACTGGTGATTTGATTCGGACCAGAGACGTCCACTGAGCGAACCGAAGGTGCCATATCAACGAGGAGTTGGGTTAGGATTAATCAATGAGGGCAGCGTTGAGTTGCAGAAGATGATGAGTTTGAAAACACAATTTGCCGACGTGAGACCCTGGGGTGGAATGCTTCACGTTTCGCCTGTGTTGTGGCTCATCAGGGCAGTTGTCAAGTGCGGCGAACTGCTTCGTTCTTATAGACGGGAAAGAGGGGGGACCAGCCCCCTCATTTCCATGTCCAAAGAACGGGCAGAACGGGAGCCAAGAGCCTGTGCCGCTTTGATCGTACGACGCGCCCCGACGGGCGCGTCGTCGACCAATAACCACGCGACGCGTAGGTGCCAACAGGCAACCTTACGGGGAAACGGAGACAACATCCGTTCCCGAAGTACCG